>JAOPHQ010002087.1:0-68054 GCA_030340625.1 Merluccius polli
CTGAGTGTGTGCAGGACTCCAACGGGTAGGAGACGCAAACGGCTGCTGCTGTTCATCCTCTAGACGAGCAGTGGTCTTCAAACTGAGGGTCGTGTGTCCCCGTGACCCAGGAGGGGTCAGGGGTCACCGCAGGGGACCAAGTGGGGCACAAATTATAGAAATACAAATGACATCGTTGATATCTCCTGACCGTTACCCTTTACCCCTTTAAATCAAATAGGTACACTTTATCTATCAAATATCTATAGTTTACAAGACAGCCCTCTCCCCATATGCATTCCAGCGACCCCAAGGTTGGGAACCGCTGCTGTGCGATAACCAACCACTAATTAATTAATGAACTTAATTGGGACTGTCACAGGAACTGGTCTTTCCATCCAAGTGGTTTTAAATGAACCTGCTGTGTTGTGTTGCTCCCAGCTACTTCCAGCCCAGCCTGACGAAGAGCATGATGGCGGACCACCTCCCCATGGAGATGAGCTCTCTGGCCCACTGCACCACCACCAACGACCTGGACAGCACCCCCTTCAGGTCCCTGCGGCCCCGCAGCCAGATCATCTCCTCCACGGGCGGGGGCCCCTCCTGCCACAGGCCTCAGGGGCCGGTGGTGTGCAGCGTGGCGCCCAACCTGCCGGCCAGACCGCCGTCCAGCTCCGACAACGACTCCATCAGGAAGAACCAGTGGGACATGGACTACGAAGGTAGAGAGAGACAGAGAGAGAGAGAGAGAGAGAGAGAGAGAGAGAGTGTGTGTGTGTGTGTGTGTGTGTGTGTGTGTGTGTGTGTGAGAGGGAGAGACAGAGAAAGAGTGTGCGTCTGTGTGTGTGTGATAGAGACAGAGAGAGTGTGTGTGTGTGTGTGTGTGTGTGTGTGAGAGAAAGAGACGGAGAGAGAGTGTGTGTGTGTGTGTGTGTGTGTGAGAGAGAAAGAGACAGAGAGAGAGTGTGTTTGTGCGTGTGTGTGTGTGTGTGTGTGAGGGAGAGACAGAGAAAGAGTGTGCGTCTGTGTGTGTGTGATAGAGACAGAGAGAGAGAGTGTGTGTGTGTGTGTGTGTGTGTGTGTGAGAGAGAGCGACGGAGAGAAAGTGTGTGTCTGTGTGTGTGAGAGACAGACAGAGAGAGTGTGTGTGTGTGTGTGTGTGTGTGTGTGTGAGAGACAGACAGAGAGAGAGAGAGACGGAGAGAAAGTGTGCGTCTGTGTGTATGTGTGTGTGTGTGAGAGAGAGAGACAGAGAGAGAGAGAGTGTGTGTGTGTGTGTGAGACAGAGAGAGAGATAGAGAGAGAGAGAGAGAGTGTGTGTGTGTGAGAGAGAGAGAGAGAGACAGAGACAGAGACAGAGAGAGTGTGTGTGTGTGTGTGTGTGTGTGTGTGTGTGTGTGTGTGTGTGTGTGTGTGTGTGTGTGTGTGTGTGTGTGTGTGTGTGTGTGTGACGATGAAGCAAATCCGTCTTTGCGTTTGAATGTTTGCATGAATCTGTCCAATGCTTTGTATCTTCTATTTCACAACCAAGAGGGTGGTTAGGCTAACGCAGCCCTCAGGGTCATTGGGAAGGTCATCCAGGGGTCGTATGAATCAGTGTATCTCATGACGGGCGGCACGTGATGTCACTGTGTGATGTCACTGTGTGATGTCATGCGTTTAGAAAGTATTACTGTTGAGTGGATAAAATATTCAGGGCAGCAAGCGCCGTCCGCACCCACAGGAAATTAAATCTTCCTTTCATCGTTCAGTCCAGTGTTGCTCCCTCCCTCCCTCCCTCCCTCCCTCCCTCCCTCCCTCCCTCCCTCCCTCCCTCCCTCCCTCCCTCCCTCCCTCCATCTATCCCTCCCTCCCTCTCTCCCTCCATCCAGCTATCCCTCCCTTTTATCCATCTTTACCTCCCTCTCTCCCTCCCTCCATCCATCCCTCCCTCCCTTCCTCCCTCCCTCCCTTTTATCCATCTTTACCTCCCGCTCTCCCTCCCTCTCTCCCTCCATCCATCTATCCCTCCCCTTTTTTTTCTCTAGTTGTCTATCTATATCTTCTCTCCTCTCTCCCTATCTCTTCATCTCATTCTATCTCCTATCTCTCTCTCTCTCTCTCTCTCTCTCCCTCATATCTCTCCATCTCATTGTCTCTCTCTCTTCCTCCCCCTCCAACTCATTGTCTTTCTCCCAACGTCGGTTTTTTCGTCGTGTCATATCAGACTCCACCACACGCCACACGTATGGGTGTGGCCTGATGAGGATGTGGTGGTGGTGGGCGGGGCTTATTAGAAGGAAGGCAGTTTTATTATCAGTTGAGATGGAGCAGAGCCAGCCAAGTTTAGGCCGCAGCTCGGCGAATTTGCCTAACCTGTTGCCAACGTTTTCAGCATGCAACGTGAGTGCAGCCTATTATCCTATCGGTAATGCATTTGCATTAATGAACGAGTTTTTCAATGTTGTATTCACCGTTTTTTTACCTCAATCGGACATCTGTCCATTTCGGCCGTTTCGCACTGCACTGACCACGTGTGCTGCTGAAACACGGAAATATTTCATTTCTAAATAGGCTCAAGGCATAAAAATTGTATTACGACCCGCGCATCTCTAATATATGTATATATTCATTTTTGTCCCTCATTAGCAATAAGAACGATGACAATAGATCACTTTCTTTTTCAAGTTTTCATCAAACGTTATCTCCCCAAGTCTTCAGCTCCCAAAACTCCCAGACGATTTTATTAAAACACATTAAAAACACTGATATACCGATACCTCTGAGTCTCTGGGAACTATTCTAGGATGATGTCATGAAGAGTTGAACTATTCTAGGATGATGTAATGAAGAGTTGAACTATTCTAGGATGATGTAATGAAGAGTTGAACTATTCTAGGATGATGTAATGAAGAGTTGAACTATTCTAGGATGATGTAATGAAGAGTTGAACTATTCTAGGATGATGTAATGAAGAGTTGAACTATTCTAGGATGATGTAATGCAGAGTTGAACTATTATAGGATGATGTAATGAAGAGTTGAACTATTCTAGGATGATGTCATGAAGAGTTGAACTATTCTAGGATGATGTAATGAAGAGTTGAACTATTCTAGGATGATGTAATGAAGAGTTGAACTATTCTAGGATGATGTAATGAAGAGTTGAACTATTCTAGGATGATGTAATGAAGAGTTAAACTATTCTAGGATGATGTAATGAAGAGTTGAACTATTCTAGGATGATGTAATGCAGAGTTGAACTATTCTAGGATGATGTAATGCAGAGTTGAACTATTCTAGGATGATGTAATGAAGAGTTGAACTATTCTAGGATGATGTAATGCAGAGTTGAACTATTCTAGGATGATGTAATGAAGAGTTGAACTATTCTAGGATGATGTAATGAAGAGTTGAACTATTCTAGGATGATGTAATGAAGAGTTGAACTATTCTAGGGTGATGTAATGCAGAGTTGAACTATTCTAGGATGATGTAATGCAGAGTTGAACTATTCTAGGATGATGTAATGAAGAGTTGAACTATTCTAGGATGATGTAATGCAGAGTTGAACTATTCTAGGATGATGTAATGAAGAGTTGAACTATTCTAGGGTGATGTAATGAAGAGTTGAACTATTCTAGGATGATGTAATGAAGAGTTGAACTATTCTAGGATGATATAATGAAGAGTTGAACTATTCTAGGATGATGTAATGAAGAGTTGAACTATTCTAGGATGATGTAATGAAGAGTTGAACTATTCTAGGATGATATAATGAAGAGTTGAACTATTCTAGGGTGATGTAATGAAGAGTTGAACTATTCTAGGGTGATGTAATGAAGAGTTGAACTATTCTAGGATGATGTAATGAAGAGTTGAAGCAGCGCCGTGTCTCTCTGTCCCCAGTGTACCCGGCCGACCCGGACTACTTCGGCCGGCCCAGCGCCCGGGAGTTCCCCCAGTTCGACATCGTGGAGGACGTCGACGCCGCCGGCGGCGCCGCCGACTCCCGCCGCAACTCCCGCTTCGGGGGCTTCCCCTTCCCCCTGGAGCGCAGCGACCGCCGGGCGCCGCTCCCCCCCTGCTACAGCAACCAGAACCTGGACGACTTCCTGGGGCCCGACGGCCTGCCGCTGCCCAGCGCCCAGTGTCCCAACGAATACACGGCCATCAGCTACTACCCCAGCTCGCACACGCGCAGCCTGGACAACGTGTCCGGCGGCTACAAGAGACTCAGCATGCGCCTGAGCGTGGCCATGCCGTCGTACGCCGAGCACGTCACCTCGCCGTCGCTGCCGCCGCCGCCACCGCTGCCCCCCCTCAGCGGCGGCGCCCAGGCCCAGACGCGGCCGGCGGGGCAGACTCCCCGGCCCTACGGCGGCTCGGACATGGTGGAGAGCGACTATGGCAGCTGTGAGGAGGTCATGTTCTAGCGGGGACGTCCGGGGAGCCCAGGCGTCCACAGTCATGGTTTAGAGGGACGTCCGGGGAGCCCAGGCGTCCACAGTCATGGTTTAGAGGGACGTCCGGGGAGCCCAGGCGTCCACAGTCATGGTTTAGAGGGACGTCCGGGGAGCCCAGGCGTCCACAGTCATGGTTTAGAGGGACGTTTGGGGAGTCCAGGCGTCCACAGTCATGGTTTAGAGGGACAGCTGTTAGGGCGCACCACACTTTTAGCAGCGGTTGTCTCGACTGCTTATTAATATTAATGTCATTCTGTGAAAACAGCACTTGGTGTCAGAGCAGGGTCCCCCCCCAACCCCACCATCACCACCATCACCACCACGATGAAGATAAAATAACTGTGGAAAAACGGTCTCCTAATCTCCAGAATCCAGGCGGTCACTCATGGACGACGTAATTGACTGCTGACAGTTTAACAACAAGGAAGACCGATGAGATCTGATCTTCATCATCTTCAACACACTTTCAACGGAAAGAGTGTCGCAGACTATTTCAAGCTGTTTGAGTTTCGAGCTCAGAAGCCGGCCACTGTCATATCACAGCCAGCCACACACACACCCCCCCCCCCCCCCCCCCCCATGCGGGAACGGTCCGCTGTTTACCAATGAGGAAATTAATTGAGTTTGTTAGTGATGTAGCCGATAAACAAACTTGGGCGTGAAAACCCTTCATTAATAGCAGCCCAGTCCATTGATCGATATGTTGTGTATGTTGTTGTATAAATTAGTGAGGCGTGTTCGAGGAGTTCAATATGTATGTAGGTATGTATGTTTGTGCAGATGTATGTTTGGATGCGGTTGCTATGGCAGTGGCTGCTAACGGCACTTATAGAATCATCCTTAAAGATACGTCCTTGCGGCTGTCCGCCGGCGTCGGCCAGGATGAGTGCATTTCAAAAATGAATTCACATTGCCATGTTGTTTGCGTTTGTACAGATTCTTATTTTTTGTAAAGAAAGAAAAGAGAAAAATAGAATTATAGAGCTGGAAGGGGGACAGGGGAATGTATCTATAGCGTCTATACGTTTCTATAGCACATCTGGACTTAAGTGAAGTACATTTCATGCTGAAACATTTCATAGACTGACCGGCTGTCCTTACGGTTGATGTCACTTCCTGCTGTCCTTAGGTTGATGTCACTTCCTGCTGTCCTTGCGGTTGATGTCACTTCCTGCTGTCCTTGCGGTTAATGTCACTTCCTGCTCTCCTTGCGGTTGATGTCACTTCCTGCTGTCCTTGCGGTTAATGTCACTTCCTGCTGTCCTTGTGGTTGATGTCACTTCCTGCTGTCCTTACGGTTGGTGTCACTTGTAGAATAACACGGGGCTGGATCCTCGATGGTATTATTCTTGGATTAGTGTTTAAGTTTTCATTTGCAACTGTACACATTTTTCCTCGACCTTTAATTGGTGTGCAACAGAGTTTTCCCGCTATCGGATGCGAGGGCTTGTGGAACTGGCGTCTGCAGAACTGTCCACGCAGCCATTTTAAATGCCCAGAATACGCCCAGTCTGGCCTCCTGACGCAGTTCTCCGTGGTAGGAAGTCAACGTGTTGCTTTGACTCACGCGGAAAAAGAAGCGGTACACTAAATAGCACAAAAACTGAACTCCTCAGCAATAGAAAAAAGGACATTTCCCCGCCTGCTGGAAATCAGTCATTCCCAAAGCAAAAGAAAGCAGCCGACGGTTCAAAGCCTGGAAGCCAGCAGACCTCTAACTCGTCTTGTTGAGTTAGAGGTCTGCTGGCGCCTTCGTTTGCCTCTTCAGCAGGACCCAGAAAGCCCAACGCTGGGGCCTTTATGGGCCCTTTAGTGTTTCCCAACCTGCGGCTGATGGAGTACATCTTCCATCAACACCGAACCAGGAACGCTTTCCGTTCAACTAATATCGTACTATTAGCATTGAGCAGATTTATTAATATCAAAGTGGTCATTATTAATATTAACAGCGGCCTGGGCATTTAAAATGGAAGAAGCCGCAGGCGTAACTTCTATTTCTGGTATTAACGTTATTGATCAGCAATAATCAACATATATATATATATAACATTTAACAAAGTCAACAGATATCTCACAGCATTTCCGTTTTGTAGGTATAACAAGGACACATCTGAATGCCTGCTATAGACGACTTATCAGAACTAAACTATAAACTCAACTATCTGTGAGCATGATGTCTATTTCATGTAACAAACATACATTACACACACACACACTTTTTTGTTTTGGCAATCAGAGAGCGGAGTGAGCAGAGCTGTTTTTGTGGACTGTAAACTGTATTTGCTTCGTTTGTGGACTGTAAAGTGTATTTGCTGTATTGGTTGCTAGCTGTATGTTTGTGCGTAGTAACTGAATGTAAGCCTACTTTACTTACTGTGTTTTTACTGTTTAGTTGTGTGTAACCAATGTGGGGCACCGCCAGCCCCATGTTCTGGTCTGTTCTTCTCTGTGAGAGATTTTATGCTGTCTTCCATTTTGTTTCGTTTTTCAATATTGTAAAAGAAGAATGAATAAAGATATCAAATATAGAATTTGATTTTGGTTAAATCGCGGGGCGTCCGCCAATAACACTGGGAAAGGTACGAGGAAATAAAGATAATAGAGAGAATATTGGTTAGTAGCCTGACCAATTGTGTTTTATGCTTAAATTCAAAAATGGGTTTCAAAATTGTAAGTAGATTCTGATGCGTTAGCATTTAAAATAATACAGGGACGAGTATAAGCACAGTATGGTGAGCAAACCGTTTCCATGGAGGAACGGTCTCGCCTGAAATTACGACTTTCATCACCAGGACATGGAGGAGGAAAAAGTAATTATCATATATATATATATTATTATTATATATTATCATCACATATACTATATTATCATCACATGCAATGTTGACATATACATTTAAGACATTAAGTAAATATATTCAGGCGGATCGGTTCCTTCACTGTGAAAGGGACCGCAATTCAAGGATACGCCGACTGGAGCAGAGCGAGCTAAGGGGAACCGAGGTCAGAGGTCAGGGCTGATGGCCGGTCTCTGAGTGCGCTTCTGTCTTTTACATTCTCATCACCGCTTACCCGGACTAATGAAATGCATTTCGTACTGTTATGACTCGAGGCTCAAGGCCGCAAGAAGAACAAGAGAGACACGAGGACAAGGACATGCAAAAATAACGTCACTTTTTTTGGTGCTGATTTCACAGGTGAGCGATAAATAATCTGCACGGTGGGGCGAGATGACAGACAGCGCCGCGGCGCCACCGGCACTTAAGTGCCGCCGGGCGAACCGGAGCCCAGGTGCCTCTGATTAGCAATCACCGCATCTGCAACCGGAAACAGCACACAAACGGAAACCCAAACAAACACACACACACATACACACACACAAAATACCTACACACACACACACGTACACACGCACACACGCAAAGAGAAGGCCACACATGTAATGCATGGACAAACCTACACACACACACACACACACACACCTACACACAAACACACAAATCGTATACCTACACACACACACACGTACACGCGCACACACACAAAGAGAAGGCCACACATGTAATGCATGGACAAACCTACACACACACACACACCTACACACAAACACACAAACACACAAATCGTATACCTACACACACAGACACACACATACGTACACGCGCACACACGCAAAGAGAAGGCCACACATGTAATGCATGGACAAACCTACACTAACACACACACACACACACACACACATATAAATAGCTAAACCTAACACAAACACAACCACATGCGCTCACACTTAGAAAGAGATCCACACACATCACACAATCACACACACACAAAACCCACATGAACATCTAAACCTTCGCCATACACACACACACACACACACTCTAATCTGTGTGCTAATGCCGATAATGTCTCTTGGCGGTGCGGTCCGTTTCGGCGTGTTTTAGGCCCGTTTCATGTCATGCATGTGATCCTTCAGGAAGATGGGATTCTGGGAAATATCCCTTCAGCGCCTCCACCGCCTTGCGCGCGTCCGATGGAAACCAGAACCGACGCCTGCTGTGATACGCCTGCAGCAGGTGAACGTGCCGACCAATGTGTAGGTCTGCATGTTTTTGTATTTCTGTATGTGTTTGATCTGGTGTGTGTGTGTGTGTGTGTGTGTGCGCAAATTCATGTGTGTGCGCCGCTAAATGCCTCAGCGAGGAAACAGACATGTGTCATGTGGTATTATTGAGCTTCCTTCCCTGCACCCTCACAGCCGGCTGGGGGGGGGTTAATTCCCACTATTGGACAGACGTGTGTTCAAGGAACTGGAGACTGGAGAAATGTGCATGCAGGTAATGCAGCTCATTACCAAAACTGTGGCTAGTCTATGGGGTGTCAAAATAAAGGTGTGAAAATTGTGTTTGCTCACATGGATAGATGAGAGAGGGAGAGAGAGAGAGAGAGAGGGTTTGGGGAGAGAGAGAGAGAGAGAGGGTTGGGGGAGAGAGAGAGAGAGAGAGAGAGAGGGTTGGGGGAGAGAGAGAGAGAGAGAGAGAGAGGGTTGGGGGAGAGAGAGCAAGACAGGTGGATAGATACATGAGTGGAGAGAGGGGATGGGGGAGATGGAGAGAGAATGGGAGAGGGAGGACAAGAGTGAGAGAGAGATGGTGTGTGTGTGTGTGTGTGTGTGTGGGGAAAGTTGTGGATTTGGCATCGCCGTCTATAAAACCGTTAAGCAACCAGAGAACATTGATCAGGAGGTTTGGATTATGAATGAGTATCGCGTCGGATTTGTGTAAAGTGCGTGCGGTGGGAAGGCAATGCAAAAAAAGAAAAGAAATGCATGAATACGTCCATATATATATATATATATATATATATATATATATATATAATGCTCAACGATCAGAACGGGGGGAAGAAACATGAAAATATGTGTACTGTAGGCTGCCTTGGTACCTATAGCCGATTAATGTTCACATAGACGATTTTTGCGGTCGAAGTGAAGACACTGCAGTTATAAGCTAAAGCTGCGCTCCTGTTTCTAAATACATAGTCTCACAAATCAGACTTTAGATTCATATCTAAAGTAAGATGGAGGCTGGAGGAGAGGATCTGTGAGCGCGTGATTGGCCAACACAAACTTGGCCATCAATACATCAATACACCTTATCTGTAGAAAGACTGGCAACTGATGAAAAACACTTTGAGAAGTTTTCCTCAGTAGAGATAGGACCGCTGGGTCAGTAGTTCTGCTATAACATAGTAGGACCGCTGGATCAGTAGTTCTGCTATAACATAGGACCGCTGGGTCAGTAGTTCTGCTATAACATAGTAGGACCGCTGGATCAGTAGTTCTGCTATAACATAGTAGGACCGCTGGATCAGTAGTTCTGCTATAACATAGTAGGACCGCTGGATCAGTAGTTCTGCTATAGTAGGACCGCTGGACCAGTAGTTCTGCTATAACATAGTAGGACCGCTGGATCAGTAGTTCTGCTATAACATAGTAGGACCGCTGGATCAGTAGTTCTGCTATAACATAGTAGGACCGCTGGATCAGTAGTTCTGCTATAACATAGTAGGACCGCTGGATCAGTAGTTCTGCTATAACATAGTAGGACCGCTGGATCAGTAGTTCTGCTGTAACATAGTAGGACCGCTGGATCAGTAGTTCTGCTGTAACATAGTAGGACCGCTGGATCAGTAGTTCTGCTGTAACATAGTAGGACCGCTGGATCAGTAGTTCTGCTGTAACATAGTAGGACCGCTGGATCAGTAGTTCTGCTGTAACATAGGATCAGTAGTTCTGCTATAACATAGTAGGACCGCTGGATCAGTAGTTCTGCTATAACATAGTAGGACCGCTGGATCAGTAGTTCTGCTATAACATAGTAGGACCGCTGGATCAGTAGTTCTGCTATAACATAGTAGGACTGGATCAGTAGTTCTGCTATAACATAGTAGGACCGCTGGATCAGTAGTTCTGCTATAACATAGTAGGACCGCTGGATCAGTAGTTCTGCTATAACATAGTAGGACCGCTGGATCAGTAGTTCTGCTATAACATAGTAGGACCGCTGGATCAGTAGTTCTGCTATAACATAGTAGGACCGCTGGATCAGTAGTTCTGCTATAACACAATAGGACCGCTGTGTCAGTAGTTCTGCTATAACATAGTAGGACCGGATCAGTAGTTCTGCTATAACATAACAAGCCAACGGTTGTGGGCCGCCCTGGTGACGTCATTGATTCCTAGACCTGTGAGTTTGGCGCAACGGAATAAAGGGTCCGTTTGAGATACGTCGGTAGGACCGCTGGATCGGAGGTTCGAGTCCAGCTGGGGACAACTTTTTTTTTTTTATTGAAGAAGACACCAATTAACTAATTAACCATCAGAAGAGTTTTTATACGGCAATTAAATGTAGTTTCAACAAAAAGGAATTTAAAAAAGTGTCCAGGCGAGACGTGGAGAAAAACAAGCGAGGCGGCGGATCCCTACTCCACCTGGCTCATCATCATCATCCTCCTCATCCTCAAGACTAAAGCAAACGCACCCCACAGCAGACACATACATGCGCACGCTCGGGGAGCGGACCGCGTGGAAAGCAGTCAGAGCTCAGAGCACCTGTTCACCCCCCCCCCCCCACCCCCCACCCCCCCACACCCGGTCCGGTGGATGCTCGCCTCCTGGACGGACCGCCGCATCCCGACGGCGGACGCCGCGCCGCACCCGCCGCCGCCACCGCTGATGCCGCCGCCGCGGGCGGAGGACCAGCGGCCGCTGCCGCCGCCGCTGGCGGCCGCTGAGGGGACCTGGAGCCCCCGCAACGCCACGGCCGGCGGGGCGGGCGGCGGGGAGGAGGGGGGTCCCGGCGGGCAGCCCTTCCCCTGGGCGGTGGCCCTGCTGGCCAGCGTCCTCATCACCACCATCGTGGTGGACATCGTGGGGAACCTGCTGGTGGTGGTGTCCGTGTTCAGGAACAGGAAGCTCCGGAAGGCAGGTGAGAGAGAAGCGGCGCGATGTTTTCTTTTCTTTTCCGCGGTCGGTGTGTTCTGACGGCGCGCTCGCCAAAACTTCGCCTAACTTTCCGCGCGCTGTTACGCGCGTGTGGCGCACGGCGAGCGCACGGTTTCATGGGTGTATGGTCGTACAGCCAGGCTTTTAACTATTCGTCAAACAATAATCTAGCCTGTTGTTGTTATATATATATATATTTTTTTCTTTTTAATACATCATTGAGAGGGTGAATAGGTTGGATATGGGTTTAGGTCCCGCCGCGCAGTGCTTCGTGCTCGACATGCGTCCGTTATTGTCTATTATGGACTATTTATGATGAGGTGTGCACCACATCACCATGTAGGCGCATGTACATGTTGTGCCAAGCATTGTATGAGTTTACAACCAAATACCCTTTGGTCTTGCACCTTGCCCTGGTCGCATCCCACTCAGATCCCCGCACGGAGGGCTGCGAACCGGATCATTCTGAACTGGGAAACACTCGCATATATGGCATGCATAGAGCAACAACAAATGCAATCTTAAAATAGAGTAATACTAATAATACCATCTGAATATAAATCATCTGCAGGATAGTGTAGTGGTCATGGTTATGTCCACAGTAGGTGTCCTTGAGCCTTAACCCCTACCCTACCTGCTCCTTAACGACCTGGATCTGAATCCACTCTAAATTGCTTTGGATAAATGTGTCCGATGAAATGACTAAATAGTAAATCGTGGCTTCGCATGAACGGACATACCGACACATCATACATTTCCCCAAAGCTGAAATGCTACTGGAGAACATCCCCAGGCAGTGTTTCACCCCCCCCTCGTGTCTCGGACTCCTAGTCTCCTCCCCTCGTTCCCTTCGGAGCAGACCTTTGCTTGTAAAGGTTGTACATCATCATCTCTGCTCAGGGAAGGATGAAAGATGGAAAAATGTTTCTAATGAAAGGCAGAGGGGTCAGTCGCCCCGCAAACCGGCCTGCAGGGCGCGCTCCCTGATAGCATGGGGTCGCGCTCCACGGCTCCCAGGCCAGGGAACAACTGTGGCTCCGGCTGCTCGTTTCTTTACAAGGAAACCTGCAGACTGAGGCGCTAAGACTGCGTTTGGGTCTTTTTCTGTTCTCATTTATACAAAATGAAGAGGGAAAAACCTCTTACACAACCTCACAAGAGATAACCGCTTCTTCCTCAGGACTTTTAATACATATTTGAGCACTTGGGAGCAAAGTAAGAAGCCCACAGGTGTGAGCGAAGCGTGGTCCCATGTCACATGTAGAGCCATGACGTAGGGAGCCAGCAGCACATGCGTGTGTTTTCCCCCAGCTTTGAGAGAATATATGATGAATATACGGTTAGGGATGGGAATCGAAAACCGGTTCATGTTGAGAACCGGTTCCCAGTGTTTCAATTCCTTGGAATCGTTTGCCAATTTCGCAAACGATTCCCTTATCGATTCCAGTGGACGCGAATGACGTCACCACGCACGTTGCGTAGCGACTCCAGCGCAGCCAGCAGTCAACAGTAACCATGGCGCCCAAGCGGTACAAACGCTCAAAAGTTTGGTTACACTTCACAAGAAAAGACGACAACAGGGCAACTTGCAACGTGGATATTTCCTCAAAGGGAGGAAATACTTCCAACATGCAAAAACATTTGCGCACACAGCATGCGATAACGATTTCTGAATGTCGCGTTTTCGATGCGCTCCGGACGAACGTCACTGAATCCTTTTTTTCCAAATGAGAATCGATAAGAGAATCGATAAAGAACCGAATCGTTAAGCGGAATCGAAAATGGAATCGGAATCGGAAAAATCGTATCGATTCCCATCCCTATATACGGTATATCACCCTGATCTGCCCTTTTTTTTTTTTTAAATCGTTCATTCATGAATGAAACCAAAAAAAAACCCAAACCGGATTACTCTACTGGGGATGAAAACAATTACCGATTGGCAGTTAAGCCAATTTGGGTTAGGAGCAAAACTCTGAGATATCTGACCGGTGACTCACACCGTGTCTGAAATCCATTCACATATTAGGCGGTGGCCCACTTTGAAGTATTGCTGCCGGCGTGGTCAGGCGAGTCATGACGAGCTGGAGCACTCAGGATAACTGCAGCTTTGGAGACTTCGATTTCCCGCCCTAATTGTGACCAATTATTGATCAGCACATATCTCCGGTGGCTTCTAAACTTCTTAAGGAGGTGAAATATATTGTAGCACTGTAGAGAGAGAGAGAGCGAGAGAGAGAGAGAGAGAGAGAGAGGGGGAGAGGGAGGGAGAGAGGGGAAGGGGGAGATGGAGAGAGGGAGAGGGAGAGAGAAAGAGAGAGAGAGAGAGAGAGAGAGAGAGAGGGGGGAAGATGGAGAGAGAATGGGAGAGGGAGAACAAGAGTGAGTGAGTGAGAGAGGGTGTGTGTGTGTGTGTGTGGCAGTGTGGGAAAGTTGTGAATTTGGCATCGTTATTATTAATTATTATTAATTATTACCAATTATTGATCAGAACATATCTCTGGTGGCTTCTAAACTTCTTAAGGAGGTGAAATATATTGTAGCACTCGGGGAGAGAGAGAGAGAGACAGAGACGGAGACAGAGACAGAGAGGGGGAGAGAGAGGGGGAGAGAGAGAGAGAGACAGAGAAGGGGAGAGAGAGAGACAGAGACAGAGAGGGGGAGAGAGAGAGAGAGAGAGAGGGGGAGAGAGAGAGGGAGAGAGAGAGAGAGAGAGAGAGAGAGGGGGGAGAGAGAGAGAGAGAGAGAGGCGCGAGGAGCAGTCTCTCTCCGTCTGTGAAGGAGGAGCAAGGCGGCTTCCTCCTACACTACGGTTAATTCAGAGGCGAGAGGAGCGTTTGCGTGATGTGCGGCGGCTTCGGCCAATCAGGACCCATTGTGCCCGGAGTTTGTGGGGGCGGGCACAATGAGCGTCGACTGAATGGGAGATGTAATGAACGGAGGAAGAAGGGGAGGGAAATACAAAGAGAAACTCACGGCCGCTCCCTCAACTCCTTGACAAGAGGCTCCTGTGTGTGTGATTTACACGTCTGCGGAGAGCAGCTCTTGACGTTCTTCCAAGGTGTTTTGGTTTTGTATTGTACCACAATGTGGAGCGTAAATCATCCGTCTGGTCTCAATATATTGACAGGTGGCGGTGGGAAGGCTGTTATTAGTCAGCCATTAACAGTCTGAAAAGCCACAGCAGACATATTAGCGCCCCGGTGATGGATTCATTTAGTCCGGAGATCAATTCTTAAACAGCCAGCTGCTGTCGTCGACTGAATCCTGTATCTTGTCAACGCGCGCCGGTGCATCCGCCGCGCACATCATTCATGAGGAGCCCTCACCTGGTAATCAAGGAGCCTGTCATGTTCTGGTGGCATTAGGAGCAGCTGAACCTAAATCAAGTCGCATCCAAACGCCTGACCTCTTCTCTCGTCAATCCTTTTAGTTTTTTGAAAAACCTTCTTCTGTGTTCTTTCCTCCTATCGTCTCACCTTCTCCTCTCATCTCTGCTATTTCTCATCCTTATCCAGCTTAAGCCTCTATTCTCCCCCTCTTCCCTCCCCTCCCCTCCTCCTCCCCCCTCCCCTCTTCTTCCACTTTACAATGAATTTAATTTCTCCACACTTTTTCAGCTGTACTCCTCCCCTGCCTCCCTTTTCCCTCTTTCCTCTTCTCTCCTCTCTATTCCTCTCCTGTCTCCTCCTCTCCCCTCCTTCCTCTTCTCTTCCACTTATTGTCTTCTCCACTCCTTTTCTCTCCCCTCGCCTCGCCTCCTCCCCTCCTCCTTTCCCTTCCTCCTCTCGCCTCATTTCCCATCCTTCGCTCTCCTCCTCTCACTTCCTTTCCCCTCCTTCTCCCTCCTCCTCCTCCTCCTCCTCCTCCTCCTCCTCCTCCTCCTCCTCCTCTCCCTCTTCGTCAGAGATGGATGATCAGATTATTAATGGTGGCCTGTCGCAATCAGTCACAGCCTGGTGTGGCATGAAGAAAATTACCCTACACATAAAAAGCACTGCTAGCACTGATAGCCCTAACATGTAACCCTAACCCAACCCACAGCCCTAACATGTAACCCTAACCCAACCCACAGCCCTAACATGTAACCCTAACCCGACCCACAGCCCTAACATGTAACCCTAACCCAACCCACAGCCCTAACATGTAACCCTAACCCGACCCACAGCCCTAACATGTAACCCTAACCCGACCCACAGCCCTAACATGTAACCCTAACCCGACCCACAGCCCTAACATGTAACCCTAACCCGACCCACAGCCCTAACATGTAACCCTAACCCGACCCATAGCCCTAACATGTAGCCCTAACCCCAACCCATAGCCGCAACCAGTAGCCCTAACCCCAACCCATAGCCCTAACATGTAACCCTAACCCGACCCACAGCCCTAACATGTAACCCTAACCCGACCCATAGCCCTAACATGTAACCCTAACCCCAACCCATAGCCCTAACATGTAACCCTAACCCCAACCCATAGCCCTAACATGTAACCCTAACCCCAACCCATAGCCCTAAAGCATAGCCTAAACCACAACCCTAAACCATAGCCTTAACCCCAACGCTAACCCGTAGCCCTAACCATAACCCCTAGCCCTTACCATAGCCCTAAGCCATAGCCGCCCTTACCATAGCCCTAACCCCTAGCCCTAACCCATAGCTCTAACCCTAACCCCTAGCCCTAACCCGTAGCCCTAACCCATAGCCCTAATCATAACCACTAGCCCTAACCCGTAGCCATAACCCTAACCATAACCCCTAGCTCTAACCCCAACCCTAGAAGTAATCCTGGTCTTAACTCTAACACTAGCCCAACCTTAGACACCAACCCGAAACCGCCCTAGCCCAAACCCAGACCCAGTAATCTTCGAGAAGAAAGGATCAATGGCTACTCGGGATGGGTACCAAAACCTGGTATTGAACAGACCCTGGGGCTAATTTATTATTTATCCGTTACGTTATCGGTTCTGCTCTCGCTACTAAAGTAATACATAAACGTTATCTTGCATATTTTATCTCACCAACTCGGACATTTGAAACACTCTCTCAGAGCATGTGTGTGTGAGGGGGGGGGGCAGCTCTCTCTCACACACCCTGCAGCACCGCGCAGCACACACACACACACACATACACACACACACACGACAGCGGAGAGAACAACATTTATTTGCCTATAGAGCGGTGCAGGAATGAGTCCTAAAACCCTGAAATCCGCATTTTGGCACTTCCGGTTCCCTCGTCTCGAAGTCAATGGGTTTTCTGAATGGGTTTTTAGTTAGATGCCTGAAATAAGGTCTGTGGTTTTACACAAGCTTAAGAGATTTACAAGTTTTTGGTCTACAACATAAAATTCATCAGTAAATGCCCCACTTGTGAATTCTGAAGCTTTTACGTGTCTTAAAAAACTTCTGGCGATTGCACTTATGCTTCAAAAATCATAAAAGTAGCGTTCATTGGTGAAGATTATCTTGCTGAATAAAACATGAGTATTTATGAGTATCATAAACATTTGTTTGCCGCAGAGCTTATTTTCTGCAATAATGCAAAATGTAATGGGAAAAACCCTTCGGCTTTTTGTCAAGGTAACCCAGGACGACGCTAACTTTCGGGTTGGCCTACAGAAATACGTCATCCCTGCACCACTCTGTGGTGTAACAGTATTGATTAAGTATTGATTAAGTATAGAGAGGAGTGCTGCTGCCCATCTCCTGGGCAGGTAGACACCGCTAGACACACAAAACCTATACTAAGTTCCCTGGGTCAGATCAGTGTAATTCAGGGTGTGAATATCCAAAAACAAAACAAACAACTGCCATTGAAATCTTTGAGATTGCCACTTTAAAAATGTATAGCCCTAATTCTAACCTTAACAACGATTTGGAGATTAGGGGAGTTTTTCCTTGACCTTTTAGAGGGCTTAGGGCTAGGGTGGGGGGGGGGGGCAGTACATAATGGTCTGTAAAACCCTTTGTAACTTTGATTATACAAATAAAATTGACGTTGATCCACCCTGTTAACCCGTATATATTATTGCTCACAACTGCTCACATTCAACATTGCACGTGAGTGTGATGCTAATCACTCCTTGTGAATCTACTAAAAGGAGAGCTAGGTTTACGTTTTCTCTTTTTTTTACCCACAAGGCTTTGCAGCAAATCAGAATTCAACACATACTACTGCAGTACAGAAGTGGAATCTGCCGTCAGCGAAAATCAATTTGCTGCATTAAACTGACCCTGGCCTCTGTCATCCCCTCTGCAGGGTTTAACACAGAACTGTTCTGTACTGGACTGAGTTGTCTTTGTCACTCTAGCGCTGTCTGGCAGATGACACACACACACGCACACGCACATACACAGTAGACAAACCTGTTTTTCTGTTGAATCAATTATAAACGTAACATTTAATGTAACATAATTACTTCAATCAAATAAACACTTTTATCTAAAGTCTCCTACTGTGTAAATACATCTTCAGTATTGACTTTATGACAAATATAATTTATGTCCTTGGCAGTGTTTTGCTTTACACTTTATAGGGAATCGAACCACTGTCTCTCTGGCTTTGGTGCCATTATTTGTCGCGGGTTGACCACTTGACCCCTGAATAACTGATGCACTCACACAGGGAATGGGACATTTGTCCATAGCTGTGCAATTATTGTAAATGTGCTTGCTGCCAGTGGTGTTAGGATTGCTAAAACAATGAGTAACGAAGATAGAGAGACAAATAACTGTACCCACAGTGTGTGTAATCACGTGTGTGTGTGTGTGTGTGTGTGTGTGTGTGTGTGTGTGCGTGTGTATACGTATGAGAGCGAGGGAGAGAATCAAGATAATAAATGCGTAAACTGCGTGAATACAAATAGAGAAATACAGACAAAGCGAAGCCTAGTTGCCTGGCGGTAGGCTCTGTGTGCATGAATGCATCCAACACAAACACACACACACACACACTACATCTCTCTCTGTCTCTCTGTCTCTCTCTCTCTCTCTCTCTCCCTCACACTCTCTGAACACAGACCTCCTGTAGCTCAACACGGAGAGCTTCGTCCCTCTTCATCTCCTCTTTAGCTGAGGAGTAAGGAGAACAATCGAGGACAGAGTTATTCTCTGGGCAGTGAATAACGCGTATGACTCGACTCTACGGCGTAAACCTAAGATACGTGCGATAGATCCAGACAGCCAGTTCCTCGCTCATGGATCGGCGGTTGTAAATTATCAGGGAGACATCGTAGGATTTGGGAAGATTGAAGCCCGGCAGTGCGACTCCGGACGAGCAGTCGCGGCTCCCATAAAGGGACATCCATTAAAAATGTAAATCCTGCTGCTAAAGTTGGGACGTGACTCCACTACCCAAACCAGAGGAAAAAACTGTGATTATATCTGCATTCTGGGAAATTATTTTGCTACCCTCCTGCAGTCCGAATTCACTGCTCTGTAATAATGCAGAAAACACATTTAGCTGGTGGGCTACTGGCGTCACCGCTGCCTAATGAAGCGCCGGTCATTACAGTCAACTGGGAGGAGGCGGGTTAAGGTTGGCCAGATGGATTGTGGGTGATGGATAGGGTGGTGGAGGTTTTCTTTATTGTTCTCTGTGGTGCTGTATTTATTTACATATTAGTCTGAATTTATTACTCTGCATTCATTACTCTGCTACATCGGCTTGTTTGTATTTTTGCGTTTCCTTTAAGGATTAGTTTGTTGTTCTCGGCGCTAATTAATTTCCCAAATGAATCTGCCAGATCTCTCTCTCTCCATCCATCTCTCTGTAAAATCAACGCTTCTGTTCTGCTCTGTCCTATTCTCTTCTATTCTGCTCCATTATATTTAGTTATCTTATGCTATCCGGCCCTCTCACGTCTCCCCGTCTATCTCCGCGTATCCAGGGAACGCCTTCGTGGTGAGCCTGGCGCTGGCCGACCTGGTGGTGGCCATCTACCCGTACCCCCTGGTGCTCACGGCCATCTTCAACGACGGCTGGATCGCCGGCTACCTCCACTGCCAGATCAGCGGCTTCCTGATGGGCCTCAGCGTCATCGGCTCCATCTTCAACATCACCGGCATCGCCATCAACCGCTACTGCTACATCTGCCACAGCCTGCGCTACGACCGCGTGTTCTCCGGCGGCAACACGCTGTGCTACATGCTGCTGGTGTGGGCGCTCACCATCCTGGCCATCGTGCCCAACTGGTTCATGGAGTCGCTGCAGTACGACCCGCGCGTCTACTCCTGCACCTTCGCCCAGTCCGTCAGCTCGCTGTACACCATCGTGGTGGTGGTGGTGCACTTCATCCTGCCCATCTCCATCGTCACCTACTGCTACCTGCGCATCTGGATCCTGGTCATCCAGGTGCGGCGGCGCGTCAAGCCTGACACGCGGCCCAAGATCAAGCCGCACGACTTCCGCAACTTCCTCACCATGTTCGTGGTGTTCGTGCTGTTCGCCGTGTGCTGGGCGCCCATCAACCTGATCGGCCTGGCGGTGGCGCTGGACGCCCGGCTGGTGCACGCCATCCCCGAGTGGCTGTTCACCGCCAGCTACTTCATGGCGTACTTCAACAGCTGCCTCAACGCCGTGGTGTACGGCGTGCTCAACCACAACTTCAGGAAGGAGTACAAGCGGATCGTAATCATCATCTTTAAGTTTCACTGCTGAGGCGGGGGGGGGGGGGGGGGGGGGCGATCTGACTGACTTATGAGGTACGGATGTGAGATGCTTCGGTTTGAAACGAAAGGGAGAACAAAAGTGGCGTCGAGAAAAGACTAATCAAGGAGAGTGGGAGAAAGAAATGGTGAGATGGGAGGGATGGATGGAGGAGATGAGGGAGTAAAAGGGGGGGAGGGGGAGGGGGTGTTGGATTACTTTTTCTACATTATCTGCTGGGATGAATATGTATTCTCCCTCACATGGACTACACACCACTCATGAATTAAACATGTCTTCTGATGGGACTTTGCAGCGTGAGCTGTTAATCCGACCGGAGGCCCCCTATCTCTGCAATGGTGTGCAAAGTTTCATATTAAGGAGGAACACACGCACACGCACGCATGAACACACACACACACACACACACACACACACACACACACACACACACACACAGGTGCATGGCCGTTGCGGACGATTCCCCAAATTGAACTGTCAGCGTTGAATGAAACACATTCACTCTATTGTTTCTATATTAATACTAAACTATATTAATATAAAACAAAAGCGCATGGATGCTAATGAGACATTTGACAACTGATGAAACTCCGTCTGGATTGTAATCCAAACTCGGATATTGTGACCACATCACTGTGCGCCCCTTGGGCGGTTCATGGTGTAACTACTGTCAGTTCAACTCAAGTACGTTCAAAAGTCCAAATCCTGATTCCTCACCAATGGGAGTCAGGTAAAACAGGCACTAAAGTATGGACCGGAACCAAAAAAAAATAACCTTGTGGGTCTGCAGACATCATAACAGGAAAATAAAGGTGAACATTTAAGACATTTTAAAGCCATTTAAGTAATATAAACAACGGTGCTCTTGGGCAAGGCACTCTCACTGCGGGGAACCGTCGCAGTGGGGTTCGAGTCAAACCCGGTCTCCCGCGGTCTTGGATATGCTGTATGTCAGTGAAAACAAAGCTTTGAAGAAGAGTACAATAATTAATTGAAAGCGAGTCATGGAGCCATTGTCTTTCCTCTCGACTCACAACGCTGATCAAAAGACCAAGATGTGCCAAGACTGATCTTGTGAATCTATGCTAAAAGATCAATGCTATGAAATGAGCTTATCAACTGTGAAATGTCAAGGACTCTCTCTCTCTCTCTCCCTCTCTCTCTCTCTCTCTCTCTCTCTCTCTTTCAACGCAAAACAGCAAAAAAAAGTAATGTCATTATTTGTTTTTCTTCCCTCATGCTGTTTTCCACACATCGCCTTGGAGATAAAGAATGTGATATATGTGATATTTTAATGTTTGTCTTTCCGATCTGAGAAAAAGCCCAACTTAAAATGTCAATAAAGAACGTACACTGTGGGCTGTTTCTTGACTACTCTATCAGTCTGTCTGTTCACCGCCATCGCTCCGCTATTCTCTATCTAACCATTTCTCTGAGCATCTTCACTCCTTTCATCCCCCCCCCCCCCCCCCCCCCCCCCCCTCTCTCGCTCTCTCTCTCATACACACACACACACACACACACACACACTACGTCTCTCTCTCTCTATCTCTCTGGTCTTTCATTCTTGTCTCTTTCTTCACAATGCCATCAGTCTCTTCATAAAACTGTGTTTTCTCTGTCCCTCTTAGAAGGAGTCAAGTAGGCTATACTTGACTATACAACGTTTCAAGATACAGTTACTCGACGACGTGTCTCCCCTGCAGGCCCTCGAATCAATACGCATTGAAAACATCGCTGTTACTCGCACTGCATTTAATTTGAGGTCATCCATGTCAGATATGTCATTATCTTGACATGTGTGGTTCATTGTGGCGTGTGTGAGCCGCAGGTTGGGGGTAAACAGTAATCTCTTTTTCTTTTGGGAGTGATTGTGCCTGAGGTTGGGTCAGCGGCCGGTCGGGTCGCGGTCATGTGGCGCATGTGGGGTCACAGGCGGTGTTGCATGTGCACCGCTGGTTCTCATGACATCCCAGGAGGAGGTACAAGGAGGAGTCAGGGGAGGTGGGGGGGGTATTGAGTTGGTCTCAACCTGGCGGTGAGGCTGCAACCTCATCGCTAGATGCCACTAAATCCTACAGTGAATAAGTGAATCTTATTCGGCATCCATGTTTCTATCTCACTCTTTCCTTCTCTATCTGCTGTTTTTCTTTTTTCTTTTCATCATTTTACATTTTTGCAGACTTTTATTATGTTAAATTTTTGTTATTATTGTTATCATAGCCTCGTGAGACCATACTGATCTTGCAAGTTAATATTCTATTTCTTTCTGTATACAGAAAGCCTCTTCCAGAAATGTAAAAATGCTGTGACCAATCAGCACTCAGGGGAGGGAGCGTCATTTCATGCCAAGCAAGGAGGAAACGGCAGCGCCAGAAGAAAGGCTTATCGTTCTCCGGAACAAGCAGTCAAAACAGTTTTTATCCAAAGTAGACTGAATAGAAATGTTAACAGACCATAGACATCTGGAAGACCTTTGTAATTGAAGAGCTCTTTTCCAAAACGCAATAAACACCAAATTTAAAAAAAATGAGTTTATTATGCCATTTTGCTGTGCACTGAACCTATTCACTGCTCCATCAACATTTCATGCCAAATCACTATATTTCCTTGTTTAAAATGTACTACAAGATGCCGTTTCTATCCAAAACATGCGGGTCTAGGTAAAATGTATTTTCCTGAAAACTGTCAAAATGGATTTATTGCGTTTTGGAAAAGAGCTCTTCAATTGAAGAAAATGTTTTCGCTTTACTAAATCAGATCCTGCAAGAGTGGAGAGAGCATGAGTGTCACTGGGGTATATTTGGAAATCAATTGTTGCCAAGCCAAGGCCAGACTGATATTCATTGCGAAACGCAAACGTGAAAATCAGGATGGTCTCACCAGGCTATTCATCTCCAACCTACTCATTATCTCCGCCTGGTGGCCATAACCGCGGCGGTGAGATCCAGCCGGTGCACCTTGGCGGCGTGGCTCTCTCTGGGCAACATTAGCGAGCGTCAGTCGGTGTCAAATCGATCCGAGAGCCACTGTACCCGCACCGCGGGGTCACAGGGGTCCAGTGAAGGATCGCTCAGTTCAGTTTCCCTGGAAGGACACACAGAAACACGCAGCAGGAGAGACCAGAAAGAGACCCCATGTCAGATTTGTTGGTCAGTATTGGCCACTGCAGATCTTCAGTGACATATTCTGGTTTGTTTGTCTTAAAACCAAATTGGTAATGATGTGTTTAACTTCTTAATAATACTTACACTGTTGAATTATTGCACTTGAAGATAGTCCAACGTCACTTTTTTGTACGTTACGCTAGTCTCCTGTCTTGAAGCATGACCGTTCACAACCAGGACCCAGAGGGGCAGGGGATGTAGCTGAGTCCTGGCTAAGAACCAAACTCCAAGGGAGAGGTGCAGACGCACACCAGATAAAGAGGTGCTGGCAACCTGGGCCAAAACTTGAAAAAGAGAAAAGTAGTGCCGCACACTCCGAGTTACGAGATTTGAATGAGGTGATAACATTTCGGCCGAACTGGCCTTCATGTGATCTGAGGGAGGCCAGTTCGGCCGAAACGTTATCACCTCATTCAAATCTCGTAACTCGGAGTGTGCGGCACTACTTTTCTCTTTTTTTAAGAACCAAACTCCCCCTGCTCATCCCTGCCCCCCCCCCCCCCCCCCCCCCCAGGGACCCAGATAAAGTTTTGATTGCATTATTGGCTCCTGTCATGAAAGTGCTGTAATTGGGCCAAATAGATGGTGTGTTAGACAAGGGCCTGGGATCAAAAGCAGCTAGTGTTGCACACTAACGCGCTAGGAGAAAATGAGGGTTGGAGTGGGGAGATGGGAGCCATGATAGGAGGTGACTTCAAAGGAAGAGGTTGCAGAGAGGCTAAAGGTGATGAGGAGATACATCAAACATGTGATGGTGAAGATATATTATACGCAATGCAAACAGCAGCCTGATCTGCTGCCATGCTACGTGCTTCGCCACACCGCCGATTTACACAACATAATAGACTATTATGTTGTGTAAATTGGCACAAGTCACTATTAAATAGTGACTTGTTATGGAGAAACGTAGGGAGGGGTAACGTTGCCATGTCGTTACTAAGGTCGTCTCTATTTACTGGAGTAATAAGGTAACGTTACCATGTCGTTACTAAGGTTGTCTCTATTTACTGGAGTAATAAGGTAACGTTACCATGTCGTTACTAAGGTTGTCTCTATTTACTGGAGTAATAAGGTAACGTTGCCATGTCGTTACTAAGGTTGTCTCTATTTACTGGAGTAATAAGGTAACGTTGCCATGTTGTTACTAAGGTTGTCTCTATTTACTGGAGTAATAAGGTAATGTTGCCATGTTGCCCACTGCATCCGTCCGTTGACGGATCCCATTGACTTTCGCCTCTTGCCCACTGGATGCGTTCGTCAACGCATCCCATTGACTTTGAATGGGGCTGAGCCGCAATGCATTGTGGCTCCGTCAGTCAAGTCGGCTCCGTTCGTTGCGTTGAAAAGTTGAGAAAATGTTATCTTTTCTGGCCACGACGGATCCGTCAGCCAATCAGATCACATTATGCAAATATATGTCCTGTGACGCTACTTGGACTCTGCCCAATGAAATCACCTTGGTGGTACAACCCGGGATCTGTTATGTCAGACGGCCGGCAGCGGGAACATTTAAACCTTATTAAAAATGGAGGACAAGTTGATAGTGGCGGTGGAAAAGCACTCTTCTTGCTACGACGGGATCCATCTTGCAATAGAAAAGAGCAATAACAAATTGCAGGAAGAGCGCGGCTTTGTTGTTGTAAGCGGGAAGCGATTTGATTGGCTGCTGGCTGCGTCTGGCTCCGTCGGCAAATTCCACGCCCCCCTCCTTCAGACACGCCTTCCGTCTTCCGTTGACGGTTGAATGCAGTGGGTAACAGGCGTTTGAATGGGGCGGAGCCGAAATGCATTGTGGGTCCGTCCGTTACTCGGCTCCGTCTCTTGCGTTCAGAAGTTGAGAACATTTTACGCCTGTTACCCACTGCATTCAACTGTCAACGGAAGACGGAAGGCGTGTCTGACGGAGGGGGGCGTGGAATTTGCCGACGGAGCCAGACGCAGCCGTGTGAACGTAGCACTTCTCCTTGTTGTCGATCACCCATGCCTTGTACAACCATGTCTTCTTCCCTTGACGCTAATTAACCCAATCTTTAATGGAAGCTGGGTCTGGCAAACTATCGCCGTCAGCCAATACCAATTTGTTGAGATATTATTCCCGGTCCTTAATCGGCAACGAGAGAGCATATTCGGAAATATTCTGAGGAGAATCGTTGACAGCCATGTACTTCACTTTGTTTTCTGACCCCATTAGGCGCGAAAAGACGTGTGCGCATTCTCGTGGCTTGGAATGTTTACAAACAATGAAAGGGTCTATTGGCGGAGTAATTCTAGTTGAGCATGGGGCGGATAAGTTGACGACCATATAGGACTCTATTAGCGCGGGCTGAAATCCCTATTGCAGCCTGCAGGGTTACGTGATGAACATACGGAGGAGCGCGACCGTTGAGTTGAACCGCCCCAACATTGAAAGATTACGCTCAAGTAGAATTGCCACCATCCAAAACTTGATGTCAACGTACCAAAAATAGTGTAAAGGTCTACAGAAACTATAGATAGTTAATGTGATGCAAATATTATTAGAAATAGATTCATGGAGCCGGAGCAAGGATTTTTGGAGGAACTATTTTTTTGGGAGCCTGCTCTTGCAAGTAGGTGGTTCGTCGCCCCACCTGCCCACATGAGCCGCACGCTACTGTTATTAAGACCGTCTCTATTTACTGGAGTAATAAGGTAACGTTACCATGTCGTTACTAAGGTCGTCTCTATTTACTGGAGTAGGTAACGTTACCATGCGTTACTAAGACCGTCTCTATTTACTGGAGTAATAAGGTAACGTCTGCATTCCATATGAATCTCATGTTAACTGACATTAGGCATTAGTCAGACCCAGGCATTAGTCAGACCCATATATTTCTCCGGCCATTTGCCGTTTGTTTACAGCCACACACAAAGTAGTGAATCCACACCGTTATATTGTAATTGCTTCGCCAGTGGCCATGGTATAAGCGGGATAATTCACCCCCCCACAAGACTATATTATACCCCAGCTGGCTAATTAAACCCACCTCTGGCAGACCTAAAAACAAACAGAGAGAAAGCAATACAGACGAAATGAACCCCGGTGGACATCAGTAACATTACTGTTCTCCTCGTCCTCCTCCATCTCCTTTTATACCACCGAGGAAGGGCGCGGGATGACGGGAAACGAACGTGCGCATGCGCATGCACAAAAGCAGCCGTTGCTGCTGAAAAGTCCTTTATTTGAATATTCTCACACACACACACAGGGAGCACATTAGCATAGCAGCATTAGCTTATTATCTTACAGTTAGCGTTGTTCATAATACCTTGTCCTACACAGTGGATTGAACTTAAGGTAGCCCACTTGAATAGCATTTAAAGATTTAAAGATACAGTAACAACAACTCATGGCACATTAAGCTCAAATTCCCAGCTATTGCACAGCTGTGTCGTTACATAAATACATTGTGTGTGTGTGTGTGTGCGTGCTCTATTTTACAATGCATGTTATCCCCCAGTGAGAGAGAGAGAGAGAGAGAGAGAGGCATTGTCTTGCTTAACCATAAGCAAGACAACAGTTTGATCAAGGGCGCTTTTGTATGGCATCTTGTTTTCAATATACAAAGTGAGATGTTTGGATATTTAGTTTTCCCAGAGTCAGATGTAGATGGTGTGGATGGTGTAGATGTGGAGGCAGCAGCACCATGGAGGCAGCGCCTAGTGCAGTGGTCGGCAACAGGCGGCCCACCAGCAATAATATCCATTTTGATTATCTGATATATTTATATATATTTTTTTAAATCTCTTTTATTTTGATCCATTCTCTGCATCTCCCACACATGCGTGTCTTGAGAGGCGGTCTGTGCTGCAGGTCGGTGAATTAAGACGAAACCCGGACCCACCGGCTCACACCTGTGGCTCTGTTTGTTTCTGACTGTCCAACACAGTTTCACCACAGGGATGAGCGGCTGAATCAGCAGTTTACAACGAGACACTCTGCACCAGTCTGTCGCAAAATTCCTGTTGCATTTATTTTTTAATCAATCGATTTCTTAAATTAGCCTTTGATTATGCTCTGGCCCGCCATCTAACGGCTTAGAGGAACATCGTCCCCAGGCCAAACTTACTCGCCGACCCCTGACCTAGTGTTTCACTGAGATTGAGATGTGGTGCGGCCGCCTCCAATCAATGGAGGGACTTTGTTTCCATGGTGATATTAAGGAGGTTGGCTTCAACATTGATTGAACGTGATTATCTCACGAATTTCACAAATATGCTTCAGCAGGAACACCAAGTATATGGATTGACCATGAATACTGAAACCGCTGAAATGTGTGCACAATAAATCAACTTAAACACAGTTTAGACTGCGATTAAAACCTGCACTGTGTGACTTTGCACCAGCAAACTGTGAAAGCACAAACACATTGAGCCAGAAATGGCTTCCCTGGTCGTTTGGACAGGATATTTTGTGCTTTTTCCATCTTTATGGGCCTCAGCTTCCTCATTTGCAGTGAACAGTTCCTAGCACAGGACAGCCTTAGTCTTGGGCTATGGAGGGCTTTCTTGGTAATTCACTCGGCAGTTTATCTGTATTAAAAAGAAAGTTCCCACTTTTCTTTGCACATCACAATTAAGCTTTGATTTAATTGTTATTGTGTTTAAAAACTAGGTTTAGTTTCAGTTGAAGTCAAAGTTATACTCAAGTTTTGAGAACGTAAAGACCATATAATTAATAAGTACTAACTTGTAACCACAATAAGAAATGTATGGCGTTGGACATTTCTACATATGTGTATTTTTGACTGGAGGCACTTTCTCTATGAAGGCTAAAAAGTGTTTCCATTTCTGCCTCACAACACATAATAAGAGATGATACAAAATTAACTGCCGCCCAAACTGACAACTGATAATAATTAAAAACTATGTTAAAATACATCTAAAATAAAACAAAATGCATGTAAATATAACATGATTTAAAAAGAAAATAAATGTGAATGCATGAATTGGACAGCATATATACGTCTTCGTTACAGCATACATTGGCCATTGAGAGTGTGTCTACATTACATCTTTCATAATTAATTTACTGTTCATCTCAAAATGATTTTCACTTTAGCTTGTTTGCTTCTGGTTTGTACAATGGGTGTCCTTCGTGAGAATGGCGGACGCCCTCTAAACGAAATGGATCTGATTCAAAGTGCAAAAACATACAGGGAGGAAGGTCAAAAAGCATTCGCAGTATAAACAAAGCATACAAAAACATGAAAGGTTCCCTCTAACTGTAAAGGTTAAAACTACCACCTTGTTCATAACATAACCGATATGTGCTCATGATATCAATTTGTGAGGTAGATCAAATTAATTTTAAAATGTCAAGTGTTACAGTGTAAAGTTTAATAGTCAAGTAACTAAAATCGAATCTCACTGCTAGAAATTTTTTGTTTGGAATTTTACATCTGAAATGAGTGACTATCTTTGGCATGAAACGTTCCCTTAAAGAGATCTTCTCACCAAATGTGTAATTCATTCAATAGTTTGATAGATGTTTGATTATTAAAATGCAATTATGCAATGCTGGTACACGATGCTCGTATTGCACTCTGGTACACTGGGACCCTAACCCAACCATTATATATGAACTGCATGTTGGCTCCTTGTCTTGTGCTGTGTTCACTGCTGTGTGCTGTCTCCTTGGGGACAGTAAAGATTTTTTAACTTGAACTTTGAACCAATTCACAACCCCTTTTCAGCACTAAAACACAAAAAACGATTAATGAAATAACAACAAAAATAAAACTTCCAGCAGTTTTGTACACCAACAGATAAAATGTCTGATAAAAAGAGTAAATAAAAGTGTCCGCCGATTGGCTTGAGTTTGTCAACTCCCTCCCCTTTTTGCCTCCCTTCCGCGTCATTGTCTACTGGATCATGAAGTGATCGGTGAGGTTCTGGTTGTGCGGGAGGTTGTTGCGGGCGATAATCTCCATGATGGCGATGTAGGTTCCTGTGATAAACCCGATCAGGCCCAACACGCTGATGACCACATTCTTTATGACAACCAACGGTGACAACCCATCCGTATGAAAGGTCAACAACTCCAGAAGCGGTGGGAAAATGAGCGCCAGGAAGCTACTGCTGACGGAACCGACCAATGAGATCACCAGGTCCAGCTCTGGGATCAGCACCGCTAGGAAACCTGGGTAAGAGAGAGAGAGAGAGAGAGAGAGGGATCAACTGAAACTTCAAGCGGTGGCTCGGGACTGAGGACCTGGAGGCGGCCTGCGATCTGAGAAAACTTTTGCTTTTGTTTCCTCAACTCTTACAGAGAGAGAGAAAGGGAGAGAGAGAGTACTTCACAGATAAAGGCGAGGTTGAGAGAGAGAGAGAGAGAGAGAGAGAGAGAGAGAGAGAGAACTTCAGAGATGAAGGCAAGGTTTCGAGAGATGTTTAGCAATCAACACTTTTGAACACTTTATTTATGGAAATGTTCAGGTTAAATTACACCAAATAAGAGACAAGATGACAATGACCAATACATAAACAGTAATAGAGAATATAATAAAAGACCAACAGTGACACAGACATGTAAAATAAAAAGTAAAATACAATAAAATAATAAAATAATAAAAATAATGATAAAAAAAAGAGAAGAGAATAAGGGGACAAAGGTCACAGCAGTACCATCTGCTCCACTGTACAGCTGTCCATCTTACCAGGGAGGTGCATAAACAAGGTAAGTGGGTAAAGACAGCATCAATGGTCGTTCATATGCTCCAGCACGGGGCTCCATATCCTGGAGAACTTCAGGGGATTACCAGAGAGTTCGTATCTTAGTTTTTCCACATGTAGAATACTTATGAGTTCCCTCTGCCAAGTCTCAAACTTGGGAGCTAACTCGGACTTCCACAGTTTCAGGATACATCTCTTAGCAATCATCATTCCATGAGTCAAAGCGGTACGCATGTTACAATCCAGGTTTTTCAAAGTATTGGAGTGTCCTAACAGAGCGGTTTCAGGGTCAGGTGTTACAATTATGTTAAAGGCAGATGAAAACCACTGGAAAATGAGAGACCAAAAGTTGTGTAATTTCGGGCAGGTCCAGAAAAGATGTGCAAGAGAACCTTCTGCCACATTACATCTATTACACAGTGCAGATAGATTAGGAAACATTTTGTTTAATCGGGTTTTAGAATAATGTACTCTGTGTACTATCTTGTACTGGATCAGTTGGAGCCTAGCATTAATCGAGCAAGATTTAATGTTAGTTAAAACTTCCTCCCAAGATTCATCCTCGATCTCAATACCAAGCTCACCTTCCCAGGCTTGTTTTATTTTGATAGTAGACACGTCCAGAGTACTTGAGAAGTAACCAACCAGCCCTGAGATCAGGTGTTTTGCTTCGGGGGGGCCCAGGAGGGATTTGAACAATGCATTTTTTTCAGGTGGTAATTCAGATGACTTAGTAGCCTGTTGAACATAGTGTCTCAATTGTAAATATCTGAAAAAATGAGCTTTTGGAAGAGAAAATTTGGACTGCAGTTGTTCAAAAGAGCCAAAGTGTCCACCAACATAAAGGTCTTTTAAACTAACAATACCCTTATAGCTCCACTCTCTAAAGGCTGTGTCCATAAGAGATGGTAAAAAGTCATGGTTCTGCCAGATTGGAGCATTTACAGAGGTGTCTGGAAGCACACAACATTTTCTAAGTTGATTCCAGATCTTCTGAGCATTTAACAGAACAAAATGATCTTTCCTGTAGACTGCGGAGGACCTCGGGGAAGAGAAGAGGAGAGCAGGGAGAGAAGTCTTGCTAGTTAGGCTTTTTTCAATGGCTAACCAAGGAGGTGGGATGAACCCGTCCCCTCTCTCAAAGCCATACTGCCAGTACACCATGACTCTGACATTGGCCGCCCAGTAGTAATGCAAAAAACACGGCAGACCTAGGCCCCCACATTCCCTTGATTTTTGAAGGTGGCTTTTAGAAATCCTATGTGCTTTATATCCCCAAACAAACGGCATGATAATGGAGTCGAGAAGCTTAAAAAAAGATTTGGGAATAAAAACAGGGACGTTCTGAAATAAATACAAAAATCTCGGTAGCAAGACCATCTTGATAGCGTTTACACGTCCAATCAAGGATAAAGGTAGTGTTCTCCATTTTTCTATGTTCTCCTTTAGTTGGTTCAATTTTTCCGTGAAATTCAGTTTGAAAAGGGCGCTTGGTTTTTTTGCTATTTTAATGCCCAGGTATTTCACATAGTCAGAGGCTATTTTAAATTGTGTGGACGACAGGAATAGTGGGTCCAGGTCATTAGCTAGTGATATGAGCTCGCTCTTCTGCCAATTAATAGTGTAACCAGAGACCTTTCCAAAGGAGTTGATAAGTTGGAGTAAGTGTGGTATTGATTGTTCAGGGTCGGATACAAAAAGGGCTACGTCATCCGCGTAAAGGGAAATCTTATGATCAACTCCACCAAGCGTTATAGGTTTAATGAGGACATGCTCCCTCACACTAATTGCCAGGGGTTCAATAGCCAAAGCGAAGAGGAGCGGCGAGAGGGGACACCCCTGCCGCGTCCCCCTCTGCAAAGGGAAGGAGGGTGACCTATCCAGGTTAGTGAGAACGGATGCCGTAGGTTGGAAATATATCATGCGCACCCAGGAAATAAAGGATGGACCGAGACCAAACTTCTCCAGAACCCCCGTGAGATACGGCCATTCCACCTGATCGAACGCCTTCTCCGCATCTAGACACAGGATGGCTTGCGTAGAATGTTTGTCGAAAGAATAATACATAATGTCCATAACACGTCTAACATTAAAGAAAGAGTATCGATTTGGGATGAAACCCATCTGATCAGTGTGAATGATGGATTCTATACACTTGTTTAACCTATTTGCAAGTATCTTAGTGAAAATCTTAAAATCTAGGTTGAGCATGGAAACTGGACGATATGATGAAGGCTCGGTTTCATCCCTGTCCTGCTTCAACAACAGCGAAATGTTAGCATCATACAAGGTTGGAGGAAGTCTTTCAGATTCCATTGAGTGGGAAAACATCCTGTGTAAAATTGGAGTTATCTGATTTTCAAATTTCTTATAAAATTCAACGCCAAAACCGTCTGGTCCCGAGCTTTTTCCGTTTTGCATTGATCTGATAGAATCTAGTATTTCTTCCGGAGATAGTTCTGCATTAAGGGCCTCACGTGAGGTGTCGTCTAGTTTTGGTATGTTTAGGTCCTTTAACCAATTATCCACAGGGCTCTAGAGTGCGACCTAATTTCTCAATGGTGCGACTGAAAAAAATCTTAGGTCGCACTGGTGCGCCCAGCAGTTCGAGGGAAGAAAAAAAAAAATCTCTGCGAATCTGAAAGTCTCCCTGTGGTTCAACAACAAACACACATTAGGCCCATATCGTGGTCTAAACTAAGAGATAGTGAAGGGCGGGACCACCCCTCTGATTGGCCATGGTCCAGATATTCCTGTACGTGTGTACGTCTGAAAACGTGTGCGTATGTTTGCTGCAGTTTGACAGAGAGGCGAGTAGCCTACACCAGTTAGATAAAGAGAGCAGAAGAGAAAAAATGAAAAGAACAATTGACAGCTTTTTCGTTAAGACTGTTCGGTTAAGGCCTGATCCAGAGCAATCAACCGGTGGCTCTGACACGGAGCCATCAACCTCCCAGGTTGTGTCAAGCCCTGGTCTGGAGACGGCATCATCAGATAATGAGCCACGTGCGATGGACTCCGAAGCAGAGCCCACTGAAATCAAAAAGGGTAAAATATATACATTTCGACGAGAGTGGCTTGATCAGTTTCCATGGCTAAGATACAGTAAAGCCGACAGTATGATGCACTGCACATACTGTAAAGAGTGTGGGAAGACCATGGCCGGCAATACCGCTTTTGTAACTGGTTGCAACACATTTCGCATTGAAACGCTAAAAAAGCACAATGCATCTGCGAAACACACCACATGCCGTGATAAATGCACTGCCCAAGTGCCCCCTCTCCCCGCTGCCTTTCAGCGGCAGGCAGCAGCAAATGCATCATCCGACGAGGCAGGGATGATCATCAAGTTTAACGTTGCGTACCATATCGCCAAAGAAGAACTTCCCTTCACGAAGTTCAAGGCAGAAATAATTCTTCAGAGGAAAAATGGCGTGAACGTAAACCCGACGTACAGCAATGATGTCGCGTGCGCCCAATTTATCGGAGTCATCGGAGATACATTCAAAAAAAAGACGTCTGTGGAAATTGCCAACTGTGCGTACATGGCATTCCTGATCGACGGAGACACAGATGTCTCCACAAAGGAATGTGTCATTGTGTATGGTCGTATCTTGCAGAGAGGAAGACCAGTGAATATGCTTATTGGACACATTGAGGTCGAGCATGCCCATGCCCAAGGTAAGCCATGTCATGTCATGTAGCCTATGTCAATAATATGCCTATATAATATACCACTGCATTAACCATATACTATTCTTACCACAGAAAAATTAAAACATATATATATATAATAAAAGGAAAATTAAAAAAAAGTAGCTTGCATTGTAAACTCTTGATCTGGGAAGTAAATGATACTATATTTTTTATTTGTTTAATTAGGAATTTATGCTGCCTCAAAGAAAGCATTTGCTGCTCTTGGGGACCAGTGCAGCAACTGGCTGGAGAAAGTCATTGCTCTGGGTGCTGATGGTGCTGCTGTAAATTTGGGCAGGAAAGGGGGTGTCATAGCCCTTCTGCAGCAAGAGGCAGGTGACCACATTGTGCCTTTCCACTGTATGCCTCACAGGTAAGACGAGAAGATAAGGTATGACTGACACCCTAAAGTCACTATGGGTTATTTTCTTTTATAGAGAAGATGTATCTAAACTTAAGATGTGACTATCTTTTCAGATTGGAATTGGCAATATTGTCAGTGCAGAGGGACAATCCCATGATGGCACAATTATACGACCTTCTGCATTTGATTTGGAAGACGTACCATTTCAGCCCAAAATCCATGAGAGAGCTCAGGGTCATTGGGGCTGACTTGGGGGTAAATGTGCTGATGCCCAGTGGGGTGAAGGGGACAAGGTGGCTCCCACATGTTTCCAGGGCCCTGGAGACATTTCTTAAACCTGGACAGTTCACTGCTGTGTACTACCACATGGATCATTTGGCAGGCTCCTCTGCCAATGCAGACATTGCAGGCAGAGCTACAAAGGCCAGTGCATTCTTTCATAATATTATGCCTTTCATTAGAGCCACTTACACCATTGTTATTGATTTTATTTGTTTTAGGAATTTAGTTCATCAATGTTCTTTGTGACTAATTTGTATTGTTGTATGATACAGGTTAAGAAATCAATCGAAGATGCCACTTTTGTGGCCTTTTGCCATTTTATTACTGACGTGTTCAGTGGCATTAGTAAGTTTAGCCTCCTACTTCAGAGGAATGACATCATCCTACCACAGGTAAGGAAGATGAAGTGGGATGTGACATTTTGAATTGTGTTTGTGGTCATCATCAGCTGTGTTAATAATACAGCACTGTTATATCTAAACAGGCAGTTTGCAGCCTTGAAAAACTGCTGTTGACGACAGAGGCAATGGTTGCGAGACCCAAGCCTGATGGAAGACTGTCAGAGTTCCTGGCTGACATGAGGCTGCAGAGGAGGCAGCAGCAGGAAGAGGGTGACACGGCAATCTACAAATTCCAGGTATATGTATGGTTCTGTCTCCCATTTAAACAGAGAACAGTCTATTTGTACAAATATTTCCAATATCTAACTCACAATCTTTATTTATGGTTTATGCAACACAGACAATAACACTGAAAGGAGAGGCATCAAAGCTGGCAGGAGATGATGTTGCTGCCACTAAACTCACGAAAGTAATGGATGCAACAATCAAATCCACTGTAAAACATCTGAACGCAAGATTCAATAGCCTCCTAGGCAAGTGCAGTCACCTGTTTTATAAACACATGTAGATGAGAAATATTATTTCTAAACATTTGAGAAATATTGTTTCTAAACATTTACTAAAATGTATTTGTTCTTACAATAGGGGAGAGTGCTTCTGAGTCTGACACAACCAAGGCTGTCAAATGCTTCAATATTTTTAACCATGATAGCTGGCCAGAGAACCAACAGGACTTAGTGGACCATGGTGCTGATGACCTTGGATTTCTCTTGGATCACTTCTCCACAGTCCTGAGAAGGTAGCTGGTGGATTACTACAATAGTATGTGTGCTTGTGGTAGATATTTTGTTCATGTGAACACTGATTAGCTGTGTAATCCACATCATTTTCAGAAATGGTGTCAACACTGAGCTGGCAAAAGAAGAGTTTGTGTCCCTGAAGCTTTTGATTGCCAGGATGTTCAAAGACAAGACCTACCTCAGCCTTTGGGAGCTCATGCTGACAAGAGAGCCCTACTGCTCAGAGCACAAGGTCAGTTTTTGTCAATGTTCTTTCTTAAGACTGTGTCAGTTTTGCTATTTAACACATATTGATAAAATAAATCTCTTGAATGTATTTTTTCCCCAGAACATCCTGCACCTAGTACACATCATGCTGGTCCTCCCTGTCTCTGCTGCTGTTTGTGAAAGAGGGTTCTCTACACAGAAGAGGATCAAATCAGACACTAGGGCATCCCTTCATTCAGACACAGTGGAGGATCTGATAAGAATCAGTGTAGAGGGGCCAAGTCTGGAAGACTTTGATGCTAGAGAGAGTGTGGCAAGCTGGTTTAGCCAAGGTCAAAGAACAAGAAGGCCAAACTACAGGACTTGGCCATCTGAGGTGCATGTGGCTGCAATGCAGGATGGTCCATGAGACATTGCCATGAGAGATGTTCAGTTTAAAAGCCCTTAAAAAACATGCACTTTTAATTTAGATTTTCTTTTTATTTAATTGAATTAAGGTTAAATTTCAGCTCAGTGACGCACTTTTAGCAGCAGCACTTTTTCTTGTTACGTTTCTTGTAAAATTGTGCTTCAAATAAAGAACTTTATGTTGACCAGATTGTTAGTTAATCATTTACAAGTCAATATTGCCTATATGGACAGCGATTTCAAAAAAAAAAAAAAAAAAAGTGAACCTGTAAAACTGCGGCGTTAAATGCAATGCGGTTGAAAATTTGGGTGCACCTAACTTTTGTGCTGGTGCACCTAAGAAAAAAAGTTAGGCGCACCAGTGTAACCAGTGCAAAAAGTTAGTCTAGAGCCCTGATCCACATCACCTGTAGCTTTAGATCTATAAAGCTCCTCATAATATTCTTTGAAGCGAGAGTTTATCAGCTTAGGGTCTGTTAAGATTACTCCAGAGCGAGATTTTATTTTGTGGAAGCAATCAACATTTTTAATTGAGGGTGATCTAATGTAAATGAGATGGATATTTACTATATTATATTATTTAGTACTGGGTTCTGCTTTGGCCATCTGGAGCTCTCTGAGACCAGCAGCAGGAAGCGTTAAAGGACGTTCAGATCTCTGTCTGTCCCGGGAATCAAACTGGCAACTGGCAACTGGCAAACTGTCAAAGATCAATGTGACACACACACACACACACACACACACACACACACAACCTTCTTAAAGCAATGACTTTGTGAAACACGCTGTTTGCAGCTGTCTGTGGACCTTGACAGCGGATCCAACAGCCAAGCCCCCCCACAATGGTGTCTCTTTCCGTCTCCTCCTCCATCTCACCTTCATCTCCATCCCTCTTCTCATCCTCATTATCCTTCAGTCCTGCCATATCCCTCTTGATTAACCCCCCCTCCCCCCCCCCCTGCATCGCTCTGACTAATCAGAGACATGTTGGAAGGTGATGAACAGCCCCACTCAACAGCAACAACAACAACACATGATATTTATATAGCGCTTTTCAAGACCTCAAAGTCGCTTTACACAATACACGATACACTAAGGGGCGGCGACAGGGAGACAGCAGACAGGCAGACAGACAGACAGAACACAGCCACACACAAGGATGGATGGAGTGGGGGGGGGGGGATAGATGGGTCTTGAGGTGGGATTGGAAGACAGCAAGGGACTCTGAGAGTCTGATGTCTTGAGGCAGTTCATACTATCTGAGCACTAGCAAACTAGCGCCTCTCCAGTTGAGGTGTTAAAGACATGAAGTGAAGCTGACAGATGCTGTCAACAGACACAGCAGGCACATCCAAGATGGAGGCAGCCAGTGGGTGATGCACTCTGCTTCATTTGTTCTTTCTTCCTTATCGATTCCTTTTTTTATCTTATGTCCCCCATCAGCTTGAATCCAACCAGGCTGCGATCATGCGCGAGCACACACAGAGACATGTTGCAATGCAATTTCCTTCCTTGTTCTTCAAAGTGTTGTAAAGGTCTTTTCTGCATTTCTCCTTCCTCCACCATTGTGAGGTCTCTTCTCACAAAATGGCCACTAGGCCCTGTTGAATATTCTGGATGCAGTTGCCACTAAGACTGTCAAGTGTCAACGCCAACCTCAAACGCTGTTTGGCAAAACAAATGGCTCCAATTAAACCCTTCGCTGTCGATGTGCTTCCTTTAGTGCTTCATAATGTCGTCCATGTAAGCTCTGAGCGGAGGGAGGCGCAGACCAGAGTCAACCACTACCCATTTGGGGGCTCGGATAATGACCTCCATTGCCATCGTGAATGCCAGGGGTCAGATAGTGTATCAGGCCATGATGCCTACTTCCAGGCACTGCCAAGAGGTGGTAAACTTAGAGGTGGTAAAGCAGAACTGCAGGTCCTGGAAGTAGGATTTAACCAGAGCTGTGATAGTGTCCGGTGGACGTGGAAGAAGGAGAAGGAGGAGGAGGAGGAGGAGGAGGAGGAGGAGAAGAAGGCAGACCACAAGAGTTTATGGGACACTGAACCAAAGGCGTTGGTGAGGTCCAGAAAGACTACATGGAGGTCCCTTTTCTCCACCTTAGCCGTTTGTATCTGGTGCCAGATCATGCTGGAAGGACCAGGAGGACCCTGATATTCCTGTACAGATGTATCCATGTTCTTATTTTTTGCAGATGCTCGGCCACCTGCGCAATTATACTGAAATATAAACAAAACAATGAAATAAACAGATGGAAATGGCCCCAGTCATTTGGCTTCATGTGTGTGTACTTCAGGGCCAAAAGATTTCCCTGTTTTTTTACACTTTATTGCAAAGACGGCGATGGCAAAAATGATTGCTCTGGAATAATATGGGAGAAGCGCAAGATAAATGCAAGGGGGATATTTTCCCGCTTGTTGAGATCCTGGTTACATGATTAAATCCATAGGAATCCTCTCCAGAAACAGTGATTTTAAAATAATTGCTGTTCCATCGACATCATCGCTGTACATCACCAACTCCATCTGTCCGCTCTGTCGCAACCTACAGACACACATTTTCTAACTGTCTTTCTCTTTTTTTCATGTCGATCGTTTTTCAATTAAATAATCATATGAAAAGAATGTATTAATTATTTTGGACAACCGGAAGGTCTTTCAATAGGCCGTGCCTCATTATCAGGTCCATGAGTCGCTAATCAATATTAGCCCAGCTCCTTTTACTCTCCTGGAACCTCGCATGTCAATAATACAGCAAGAGATTGAAAAGCCAGGGCCAGCCTATTAGTGAGGAGAGAGGGAGAGAGAGAGATAGAAATTGAGAGGGGAAGAGAGAGAGGGAGGGAAAGAGAGAGAGAGAGAGACAGACAGACAGACAGATAGAGACAAGGAGAGAAGTACGTATGCACCTAAATAATGGAACACTGTACCAAAAAGTGTTAGGGAGTTGGGCTCAGTGGACATTTTTAAATGAGGACGGAAAACATACCTTTTTAATCCATCTTATAATTAGCAACACGCTTTTTATTATCTTGTAACCCGGCCAAAAGGTTCTTGGTTCTAACCCCTTAATGGCTGCAGTCCAACCATCTCTATCTAAAATTCATTGTACGTAGCTTTGGATATAATAGGCTCTGTGCACAACTCGCGTGACGTACTTCCGTTTTCCCCGGTTGTCGGCAGAAGAGTTTCCGGTTTTCTTCCTGCTTCACTACAACAGCGGTGAATATGAACAGAGAATGTCTAATAAGGAGAGAAGTTCCACTCTCGGTTTACTTCCTGGTTCTGAACTGTTGCAGTTCCCCTCTGGTTCCATGTGAGGGCGCTCACATGGTGAGTGCAGAATGAATGGCGGTCTATGGAGCGATACCCCTCAAACTCCACTTTTCTCAGGATATAATTTTTTGTCTAGTAATTTGAATGTTGCTTTCGAAAGGGGATGCAAAGAAATTACACATTGCTGGGTGTTAGATTTTTTAGAGTCACTTATTTGCTTTAAAAAAGTATTTTAAAATGTCAATGACGTCATACTCATCTTACGACCAGAGATACTGCTTTACGGCAAGCCTCTCCCTTTCCCTCAAGGCATCGATAACACAGCAGTACAAACATAACGATACGCAGATAAAAGTGCCAGCAACCAAAAGAAGTTGCTGTGTTAAAAAAAAAAAGAACTTGGGCGAAATTGTCCACCATAACGTTCTTGTCCCGCTTCGGATGCCAAGATGCCATCAAGCAGATCTCTGGTCGTAATCAGTCCTTCACTGACCAATCAGCGTTCATTAGCAGAATGCTAGCGTGTTATGGGCAACAACAACTCGTCCTGTAAGAAATCGAAAGGACATAAGTACTCGTTCATTCAACTTTAGATCTATAACCTATGTTGAACTTGTAAGAACTACAATCAAATCGGAGTTTTTTCAATGAGAATCAGGTGAAAGAGACACATTTAGCCGTGTAGCTCCATCTGCTCCCATTCATTCTGCACTCACAGGCGATCGCCCCCAGTGGAGCTCTGGTGGAACTGCAACCACAATTCGGTACAATGGGACTTAATAGGGAGTGGACAGGCTCTCCGTAGACGGGCTCTGATATGAATCAAAACGAACAAATGAGAGCTGTAACTGTACGAAAGAAGAAAAACAATAACATGAGGGATGGATATAAGTTGCAGAAGGTTGTAGGGGGCTCAAATGAGCATTGTTGTGTGCCACTGTGTACTGGATCGAGTCGGTATAACACCGAACTCAGCTTCCACCGGTTTCCTAAACATACTGGCCACCGTACACAGTGGCTTCACAAGATCCGCAGAACCGGGTTTACCATTACTCCGCATACAAAGGTCTGCAGCCGTCATTTCACCAAGGACCAGATCCGCACCACTGCAAAAGGAAGACGGTTTTTAACTGCCAACGCCATACCAACCTTGTTCGGGTGGAACGCTTACAGCAACAAGACGCGGGCCGCTGTTTGGGAGCGCCGCACTCGTCCGACATCGAGACCGGAACCTGGCCCGGCGGAGACCGAGGAGGAGATTGTGGATATGGTCCCGATGGCCATAGACCACGATTGCGTGGTCTATGGATTTATGATCTATGATCTATGGTCTATATCTATGATCTATGGTCTATATCTATGATCTATGGTCTATATCTATGATCTATGGTCTATATCTATGATCTATGGTCTATATCTATGATCTATGGTCTATATACATTTCTAATGAAATGTAATGTAAATGTTTATTTACTGGTATAAATTTATGATGCAACATTGAATGTAGTGAGTTGATTTTTGGGTCCATTGAATGAGAAGTAGACTCAGCAGACATCCGGGCAGTATCAACAATACATTTATTCATATTCTGGTTACCTAACATTACCTTCGCCGATCTATACACACTTGAATTACACAAATAACATAGTATGCAAAAAACACCAAAAGGTTCAAATATTGGCCACAAAGTGACAGTGAAAAACTGTGTGCTTCTCACCAGTAAGTAGCACACCTGCTGAGTGATTATGACATCATAAACTAGCATCTGTCATGAGTGAATAACTGCTGAAAACATGCAGTATTTTGTTCACATATGAAGTACATTACTTTGCACAAAATAGCATTCAAAACAGAAAATGTAACTTTGACAGACCTATGGTCTATATACATTAGAAATGTATATAGACCATAGATCATAGATATAGACCATAGATCATAGATATAGACAATAGATCATAGATATAGACCATAGATCATAGATATAGACCATAGATCATAGATATAGATCATAGATATAGACCATAGATCATAGATCATAAATCCATAGACCACGTAATCGTGGTCTATGGGCATCGGGACCATATCCACAATCTCCTCCCTCGGTCTCCGCCGGGCCAGGTTCCGGACTCGATGTCGGACGAGTGCGGCGCTCCCAAACAGCGGCCCGCGTCTTGTTGCTGTAAGCGTTCCACTCGAACAAGGTTGGTATGGCGTTGGCAGTTAAAAACCGTCTTCCTTTTGCAGTGGTGCGGATCTGGTCCTTGGTGAAATGACGGCTGCAGACCTTTGTATGCGGAGTAATGGTAAACCCGGTTCTGCGGATCTTGTGAAGCCACTGTGTACGGTGGCCAGTATGTTTAGGAAACCGGTGGAAGCTGAGTTCGGTGTTATACCGACTCGATCCAGTACACAGTGGCACACAACAATGCTCATTTGAGCCCCCTACAACCTTCTGCAACTTATATCCATCCCTCATGTTATTGTTTTTCTTCTTTCGTACAGTTACAGCTCTCATTTGTTCGTTTTGATTCATATTCACCGCTGTTGTAGTGAAGCAGGAAGAAAACCGGAAACTCTTCTGCCGACAACCGGGGAAAACGGAAGTACGTCACGCGAGTTGTGCACAGAGCCTATTGGCTGCTGAATGACTAAATAGTACATTTTAATGGAGGCATCGGTGGGGATAGTGAAGAGAGAAATTACACCACTCAGCACTGAAGTAGATACCCGACCTCTGACCTTTCAATACGTACAAATACTCACAGCAGACAGCGACAGAGTGTCGCTAATCCCAACGCTGATGCTCACACCTGCTACGGGCAAGCGGGAACAGGGTGATTTATATACGCCAACATTAGCATGTCATTGACGTTGGAGAGGGATTAGATCTGCGTGTCTGGCTGACTCCCAGATGAAACAGTCTGTCTCTGATGGCGTTTGTCTCTGATGGTGGAGGACGGCGTCAGACGTGGCGCGTTGTTACGTGTGCACAGTTGCAGCTGGTTCATCTCATATTCCCGCGGCAACATTTACAAATGTCCAACGCAACACAGATGAGTAAACACATGAATTGTGGGGCGTTGGGTGGTGAGGATGGAGAGGACAATGGGGTCGAAGCCCACAGAGATGCATAATATCTCCATTAGAGGAATGTCCTCACCGTCTAACCCCAGTTTCAGTGGAGCCCTGGTGTGATTGCACCAGGAATGCCTGTATTTTGCCAGGAAATTACACTTATCTTTAAAGATACTTTACATCTTAAATTCGGATTTAATTGTGCAAATCCAAAATAGACAAAAATATTGAATATGGCTCTGCCAGACTCCTGGTCTAACCCCACAGACAACCAGCTAAAAGGGTTCCAGACTCCTGGTCTAACCCCACAGACAACCAGCTAAACGGGTTCCAGACCCCTGGTCTAACCCCACAGACAACCAGCTAAAAGGGTTCAGGACCCCTGGTCTAACCCCACAGACAACCAGCTAAAAGGGTTCCAGACTCCTGGTCTAACCCCACAGACAACCAGCTAAACAGGTTCCAGACCCCTGGTCTAACCCCACAAACAACCAGCTAAAAGGGTTCAGGACCCCTGGTCTAACCCCACAGACAACCAGCTAAAAGGGTCCAGACCCCTGGTCTAACCCCACAGACAACCAGCCCTCCCCGGTACAGGAGTGTGTTCTCTGTCTAACATCTGACCTCCCTCCTGTTTGTTTTGTCCCCCCTACGTTACTGGCGGTGACCAAAGATCTAACGCTAGAGACAGCCGCCTCACCATGCTACTACACTATGCGCTTTTTCTGCTGTTGCTTTGTTGGTATTTCCCCCGTTGCTTTGTGGGTATTTCCCCCGCTGCGGTGGCGCCAGATAACCTTGGTGGAGCGGCAGGGAAGGGTTTATCTCTCCGGATAGCGTGGAACTGACGTTGGTTCTCCGTCAGTGGCATCTTTACTTTCTGGGATGCTGGTGGTACACATGGGGGCCGACAGGCGTGAAACTCCTCTCTCTCGCCTCGCCTCGCTCTATTCTCTCTCTCTCTCTTTATTCTCTCGCTCTCGCTCGTCTTTCTGTAATCTCTCTCTCCTCTCGCTCCCTCATCTTGTCATTCGAAACCGCTCACCCTGAGTCCACAACACCGCATGAGTGTTGCATCAGTGATTCCTGCTGATAGACAGCGCATTCAACACTCTCTCCGACCCCCTGTCCTCCTACCTCTAATACAGCAGAGAGGCTTGCGTGTAGACATAAAAGCTGTGCATGCATTTATTCCTTATTATTAGCTTTTCAATATGCGCAAGCAGGAACCTGTGAACCACAGCAAATTGGCATCTGCATGATTCCCTATAGGTGCCGATGAGCAGGAGGAATGTCTGATGTAAGGTGTATTCTAGAGATACGCTGATATTGTACAGCTTAATGCTAGCATTTTAGACCTCTACTATAGGGTTTCCACACTTAGACAAGTAGATTTGATTTGATTAAGGTCCAAACTGGAAACTTTTAACCGGTTTGTGTTCATGTGGACAAATCGGCCGTGTGCACTGATTTCACAGTTCACTGGTTCACTGTACTGTCTGGAAACAATCAACAAGTTGACTAAAACAGGAGTGACCAGGGCCAATCTGTGGATGGACTTTCTTGGGGAAAACACAACATGCTCTCTACAGCAGGGGATCTAAAAAACCTTTCATCTCACGACCCAAAAGAGAATTTCAGACAATTTCAAAGACAATTTCCGTGCTGGGTCCCGATCCATAGTTTAAGAACAGGATTACAGGATTTTCGAATGACCTTCGACTGTGTTTCACTCAACTTAAACTAACGGAAGTAGCGGCAGCGGTGGAGTGAGGCTGGAGCTCCAGAAAGGCAGGGGTCAGACAGATCAATAACAGGACTGCTGCTGGTTATAAATAGGAGGCAGGTCTATACAGGGTGTTTTGATGCGATGATAAAGAGACACATGTGCACAGGTTAATCTTCTCCTCTCTCTCTTGCCTCCCCCCCCTCTCTCGTCACAATTACAAACACAAAAAAGGAAAGGCAGCATGTGCAAACACATTACAAACCATTAGAGGAAGCACACATTCGGACCCAAGTGGAGTACAGAAAAACACACGTGAATGACTCGCACATGCTTCACTTGATTGCCAGCTGAATGTCACAAGCGGTGGTCTTAAATGTTATTCCTACTGAATCAACAGCTCCCAGAGAGGGACTGCGTGATAGCTGTACAATAATTAATTTAATTATTTTGATTAATACAAACCTCTCTCAAATCTCTGCTTGATATTATTTGATGAGGTGAAAATCTGCATCTCAGTTGTCTTGCTTCCCCAAATTATCCCCATTATTTACATCTTCTTTGAAAGTTATTTGAAAGAACTACAAAGGCCCGGCTAGCCTGTTAGGATAGCAGATAGTGTAGTTCAGAATGATTTAGCTTCTACTGCTCTAGACTTGTTCTATATACCTTACAGGTAAATATATCTTACAGGTAAATACGCCTTACAGGTAAATATATCTTACAGGTAAATACGCCTTACAGGTAAATATATCTGACAGGTAAATATGATTGACAGGTTATTATGACTGACAGGTGAATATGACTTACAGGTAAATATGACGAGCATGGCCCGCATGAACAGGTCCAGAGCGATCTTCAAGCGACGGCCGGAGACGCGGTCGACCATGGGCAGGATCAAGATCTCCGCCGGCACGTAAAACTGAAGGGCAAAGGTTATGAAGATCCCAAAACTGTAGAGGAGCTTCACAATCTGGTACATCCTGCAGCGAGACAGGGGGTGGGATAACAGCAAGACAACTTTAAGGATAGTCTCGTGGTTAGGGTGTTCGACTCCTAGCTGTAAGGTCCTGGCTTCGATCCCCAATGCCCACAGCCTACCTGGGAAATCCTTGAGCAAGATTCCCTAACCCCTACCTGCTCCTTAATGACATGTGGCTGTATTACCTTGTAAGTAACTTTGGATAAAAGAGACGGATAAATGACCAAGGGAGTGTCTTTGTACCAAGGGGGCTTGTCATTGTATTAAGGGGCGTGTCATTGTACCAAGGGACGTGTCCTTGTCTGTTGTTTGTGTGGCTAACATGGGAAAACGTACAGATGTAACAGTAAGGTAGTGGGAGGTGAGAAGGAGTTTTCGAAGGAGACTGGGAGCCAGTGCTGGAAGGGGCCCCCTGCTGGGAGGAGGTTTCATGGTCGCTTTTCATCTCCTATATTAAGAGTCTTCACAAACTGTGCTTGAGTCTGAGTCTTTGGCTTGTGTTTATTGTACATCACAAGGCCTTGGCTTCGCTTGTGAAGAGATCCCAGTGGAAGCAGAACAATCATCTGGAAGAGGCTATGAGACATGAAGGAGACATTGATTGCCGCCTGTTGCTTTCCCCGCTTTTAAGAGATAAGTTGTTTTATCGTTCTTTTGCTTTGCTGGTTCACTGGCTAGCCAATCTATCCCTTCAATTAGCTGAGTCATCCCAGACACAAATGCATAGGAAAACACATGTGCACGTGCAAACACGCACACACAGACACACACACACACGCATCGCATCCCTGCAGCATAAACAAGACCAACATGAAACGAGTGAATCCATTCCAAACTTTTAAGTTTTGCTAACTTTTTTTAATTTCTAAAAGGCATATTGGTTTGCAGACGACGGATAAAAGCGGGAATGTTGCATGAAAATTCACTCCATCCACTGGGTTCAGGGCAGGGGAGGCGGTGTGATAAACTTACATAAACTTGTGTCTCGAGCGGGAAAACACAAACAGTCAACTGTTAACTTTCCTTTTTCCCCTTTCTCTGGGCATCACCAGGCGGTAACAACAGGGCCCAAAGCGACTTAATTATTATTCCATTATAGAGTTCTGTCACGCTAATTATATAAATGCATTAATCAAATGTCAATTTCCTGGGAGGAACACTTCCAAAATTGTACCCCACAGCCGCAATACCTGATAATTATATTGAATGTTAGAACATTTCCCCAGCGAAATATCTTCATTTAAAAGCCATGGTGGTTCGTGAGGTTTATAGAGTCGGAGAGACAGTCCGCTTTTTTCCCGATCAACAACCAGCAATTTCGGCGCCAGCGCCTTGGGTTTTACCGCAGGTACATCGGCGCGGCGCTAGATCGAACGGTGTGTACTTGATGAACTCAACACCTCGACTGGAGGCTAAAGAAGGAGCTGAAATGCACAGTGTGAATCCACTTCATGTTGGAGGTTTAAAGCTGTGTGAATGTGTCACACAGCGGGTGTAGGCTGGGGAATGGATTGACAACATTACCTTTGAATTCATCTCATGTTACACTAAACAAAAAAATATAAAGAAACATTAATTTCTTGCAGTCACACAATTAAATGATGAACTAATTAATATAATGCTAATTCATTATTCTGAGTGCATAGTTTTGCTTATCGATATTGTCTTCATCTATATTTAAATACAAGCATTAACAAACAACTTTTTTCCCTTTTTTTACTATTTGTGTCACTCAGATTAACCGATGGACACAAACAAATCAAAATAATGTCTCTTGTTTGTACTTATTTTCTTGTATTCTCATAATGTTTGTGACACCAAGTCTGTGCCGACAGACACACAGTTTCAACTAGCATGGCATTAACCTTTGCCAGGGTTAGGGCTTCAATTCCCACTGGAACCACTCATGCTAAAAATGTATGCATTCACGATACTGTAAGATGCTTTGAAAATAAAAACGTCCACTAAATGGCATTTGAAAAGATGTTCAAGGTAGCATGACACTACCTTGACACTACCTTACCTGACATTCACATGGTCATAGCATGACACTAGCGCTGCGTTAGCTGAAGGCTGGTAGCTTACCAGCAGTTGGGGAGGTTGAGGGTGATGCTGCCGGCGATCGTATCTCCGAAGCACATGTACCCCACTGTGCCCAGGGAGATGTAGAGGAAGGTAACCACGCCCATCCCAACATACAGCACCAGCCTGAAGCCCTCTGGTTTCTGCATCTTGTTCTCCAGAGGAAGGACCTGCGGGGGGGAAGTTAGCGTGTTGACTAACGTGTCGGGCAACAGCAGCCATCGGTTCTTATTATACACCCACGGCGACAAGACAAAAAAACAGATGAGATGAGATAGCGACTTCTTAATCCCAGATGGGAAAACAAAAACAGAAAACACTGACCCATTTTTGAAAATCCCTGTTCTGTAAAAAAAATGTATTGTTATCAATTCTAATTATCATCTCATCATCTGATTTGCATGAACGTCCGTAATCGGTGCTATTTACCACGCCGATGCCCTCGAAGGCGAAGATGGCCATGCCGAAGAAGAGCGGGTAGTCCTTGGCTTTGCCGATCTTGGGCAGGTCTATGGGGAGCTGGATGTTCTGCAAACAGGGAGATCAGCACAGGTTGGTGTCAGCGTATCGGAGGTGGGAACCATCACTGGAGGGGGGCAGGATAGTTTAGTGGTCAGGGGACTGGGTTCAAACCCCAAGGTCCACACTCTCTACCTGAAGGCGTCCTTGAACAGGATTCAACTCGCCTCTACCTGCCCTCCACACCGCCATGCATCTGAATTCAGTGTAAGTCGCTTGGGATGAAGTGTGGGATGAATGACTAAATAGTAAAGCAAATGTGTGTAACTGTGGGGGTAGCCAACGCCAACAGACTGGTGGTAGGCCTATATCAGCTTGCTGAGGGTCATTTGAGCAAGGCACTACAGTTAAGCCAAGAGAAGGAAAACCGAGTCTCGCCACAGGAATTAATTATAAATCGAGTATTATGTTGTTTTGCGAGGATTTGGGTGGGGGGGGTGTGGGGTGCTACTGTTATCTACTGTAGTGGAGACAAGTTGGAAAAAAAGCGAAGCAGCAACACTGGAAGTACAAAGTGCTGCGGCGGTGTGAACACCATGATAACCATTCGGGGAATCCCCCTTGAACGCGGACGGACGCGCGCAGTTAACTTTTCCTCGAATTCCTTCCTGAGGTTGTTCATCAGAGGAGCTCTGAACGTGTCTCTTTATCTCTTTCCCACTGAGGGCCTGATGGCTTCGCGGCACGAGGATCTTGCTTTGGCTTTTCTGTTATCCTCTCTCTCTCTCTCCCCCTCTCTCCCTCTCGCTCTCTTTCTTTTTCTAAGAAAAGCTGTTCTCGGAGGGGAGTGCTCCCTGATGGATTATTTCTCCGGGTGGAAAACATGGAATCTATAGCGTCTCTGCCAGGAAGAGTTCTCCTCTCATCCATAACCGCCTGAAAGCCCATCAGCACGGACCCATCAGGACCTTCCAGCGAGAAAACACCACCAAACAAAATAAGCCAACACGATTGTGTGGTGTGTGTGTGTGTGTGAGTGTGTTTGCTTTTGTGTGAATGTGTGTGTGAGCTATACAAAACAATCAATAAACGGTTTGATTATTGCCTACACTTTGTTCCTGTCATCTTGTATGTTTTTCGTTTCCACAGCCAAGCAAACCTCAGGTAGAAGGAAAGTACCGTGGAATCCATGTTTAATATCGCTATTTTGCTATAAAATATTGCACATAGGTTTGGTCGGCCCTGGTAATGTGTCAGAAGTTAGGGCTGAAGCTCACGACCTTTGACCTGTGAACTCATACCCTACCAATGAGCTCAGCCCATTGGTAGATTTAAATCAGTTCTCCACTGATTGGCCGCACCTCAGTCTCAGCCTCTTCATTACTGTTACTATTTACTATTAGGTTATTAGGTTGTGTTGTGTTGTATTGTGTGTAGTTGTGTTGTATTGTGTGTAGTTGTGTAGTATTGTGTGTAGTTGTGTAGCAGTGTGTGTGGTTGTGTAGTAGTGTGTGTAGTTGTGTAGTATTGTGTGTAGTTGTATTGCAGTGTGTGTAGTTGTGTCTAGTTGTGTTGTATTGTGTCTAGTTGTGTAGTAGTGTGTGTAGTTGTGTAGTATCGTGTGTAGTTGTATAGTATTGTGTGTAGTTGTGTAGTATTGTGTGTAGTTGTGTAGTACTGTGTAGTTGTGTTGTACTGTGTAGTTTGTTGTATTGTGTGTAGTTGTGTTGTATTGTGTGTAGTTGTGTAGTAGTGTGTGTAGTTGTGTTGTATTGTGTGTAGTTGTGTTGTATTGTGTCTAGTTGTGTGTAGTTGTGTAGTAGTGTGTGTAGTTGTGTAGTATTGTGTGTAGTTGTGTAGTATTGTGTGTAGTTGTGTAGTACTGTGTGTAGTTGTGATGTATTGTGTCTAGTTGTGTGTAGTTGTGTAGTAGTGTGTGTAGTTGTGTAGTGTTGTGTGTAGTTGTGTAGTACTGTGTGTAGTTGTGTTGTATTGTGTCTAGTTGTGTTGTATTGTGTCTAGTTGTGTAGTATTGTGTGTAGTTGTGTAGTATTGTGTTACCATAAGGGAGTAGAAGTAGATGGGCATGAGGCTGTGTTGGGTAGGATTGTGTGTAGTTGTGTTGTATTGTGTGTAGTTGTGTAGTGGTGCAGTGGGGTGTTACCATAACAGAGTAGTAGTAGATGAGCACAAGGCTGTGTTGGGTAGGATTTTGTGTGTAGTTGCGTTGTGTTGCATTGTGTGTCGTTGTGTGTAGTTGCGTTGTGTTGTATTGTGTGTAGTTGTGTAGTGTTGCAGTGGTGTGTTACCATAACGGAGTAGTAGTAGATGAGCACCAGGCTGAAGCTCATCACCAGGTTAGCGAGGAGCGAGAGGGGAGCCAGGAACTTGAGGTTGGGCGTGAAGACGAGGAGGATGAAGGCGGGCAGGAAGAACAGCATGTAGATGCGGGAGTCGAAGCTCTGCCCCCCCACCTCCGTCTGGTTGGTGTGGTTCACCTGGCAGTCCCAGGTGGTGGAGTTGGCTGCCTCCACCACCTGTCAGAGAGGAGGAGGAGCAGGAGGAGGAGGGGAGGGAGGGGAGGGGAGGGAGGAGGAGGAGGGGCATGAAGAGGAAGATGAGGTGGGAGGAGGTAGGGGTGATGATAAAAGATGAGGAAGAGGAGGACGGAGGGAGAGGATGATGAAGGGGGGGAGGGAAGATGAGGGGAGGAGGAGGAGGATGAAGATTATTCAGAAGATGCTCAAAACCCATTCATCACGGTTTTGCCTGTGATTTGAAAATGTGTTAATTTCCTCTACAATTTCTGCTGCAGTCAGAACAGGAGGAAGTGATGTCACTGTGTATTGTTGAGCTCAGCTGGAGACAGGAGAAAGCAGATCTCTGATTGGTCACTAGGACAGAATGCTGTTGTCCGCTCTTGGGGGAACTCAGAATGTGCACATTTGATAAAACTTTATACGTTTTTCATCATTTCAACCACATTGGTCTGAGTTCATCTTTCAACGTCTGTGGTCGTATGTTCCCAAACAATGTCCAAGTCTGAAAGACATCGTCTAATTAATAACTAAGATATATCCAATATATATCCCCACACGAACAGTCCACAAGATGTCCTGCTGTTTTTAAGAAATTGCCCCATTATTGAGGCAAATTGAAGCAAGTTAAAAGTCTAATGAGTTAGTTAGTTATTAGTTTTCAATAAAGGTACGGTTCCACCTCATTAAATACCAGCAGAAAGAAACTTTGAAAACACTCAGGGGGATGTTTAGGATAACATGTCGAAAAGCAAGTTTGAAAACAAGCAATGAGGAGGAGGAGAGAGGAGAGTGGCGAGGAAGAGAGGAGAAATGAGGAGGGGAGAGAAGTGAGGGGAGGGAGAGGAGGAGGGGAGGGAGAGGAGGAGGGGAGAGAGGAGAAGAAAGGACAGAACAGGAGAAGAGAGCCAGGAGAAGGAAAAGGGAAACGCTAGCTGTAACTCTGGGATATGGCCAGATACTGCCACCTAGTGGTGAGAAACGGTACTTCACATGATATACATACACGGCCCAATATCACTATTTACATTCTTACGCTTCTTAAGCTATATACTATATTATAATATATCAAGCCACAGAAACCTGAATCCCGATATAGGTCATTTAATATCTTGATAACGATATATATCACGATATAGCATGCTTTCTGGTCATTCAATAAATATATAGTCAGTTAAAATAACCACATGGTAAAGCCTATGTTTGTATACTCCTGTGTGAATTAATTACTCGACAAATGAAAAGTATATAGAGAGTATTTTCTATTTATTTCGTCACTTTACTGTAATGCAGCCTTTAAAACCAGGAAAAGACAACACAAAATCTGAGACGATGGGCCCTATCTTGCACTCAGCGCAATTGACTTTGTACACTGGCGCTTGTGCAATTCCTATTTTGCACCCGACGCACATTGGAATTTTCCCTCGCAAGGCGCAAGTCCTTCACTTGGGGAATGAAGTTGCGCTCCGGGGGCGGTTCAGCGAAAACAGGAGGCGTGTCCCGGCGCAAACGTTCCCTGGTGCTATTCTGCACTTTCACAAAACAATTGCGCCACAGACCAGGAAAAACCGAGTCTAAAGTCAGTGGCGCTTATTCAGACGCTACGCACAAAATACAAAATAAAATAAAAAAATAATTAGGCTACGGCCGGCCGGCTCGGCCTGAAATCGTCCGGCCGTTGGGGAAATCTCCCGAACCTCCCGATGGCCACCCGTCCCTGGCCATATGTAGCGTGTGTACAACGTGCATACACTTTGCTTCTCTCATCTACAAGGAAGCAGTTCCCACTTTTGCAAACCATACATACAAGCAAAAAATATTACCACATATGTGAAAAAATAGACATTTAGCGTACACAGTTACCCAAAAATATTCAGGCTAATAGTAATGATGGATCAAATTAACCTGTTTGACCAATAGTCGCAAGACACATAGGTAGGCTATATAAGGACACCAGGATGTAATCGAAAACACACAGAAACAAGAAGCGGTGTAACTGAAAGAATATTCGGCATACTGAAAATGCGCTTCAGCTTATTTGACAGAAGAGCTGCATCATCTGTAAAAGCAGTGCTTGAAGTGGGCCGGTGTCGTGCCAAAAAGTGATTGTCTGCCAAAAATTGATTGAAGGTCAAATACAGTTACTCAAAGGTGATTTCTGCCCAAATATGACTTGATCTCATTCATAAGCTTCATAATATAAACACTGGAGCTCACAGGACACCTTGGAATTCTTTTAAAGGAGCATTACAACAAAATAGGCATTTCACCTGCCAAAAATGGATTGAATAACAAACGTTAAACTTTCGAAGACACGTGCCTTTGCTATAATTACATTATAATACAGTTGTGTGTATCTGCATATTATGGCCGTTTAATCCAGAGAAAAGCAGACGTTGTTGCGCTACCGCTCAACGGGCTGCTGTGCACGCTCCCGCGGCCAGAAATCAGATTCTGGCAGACAATCACTTTTTGGCACGACACCGGCACTTGTCACAGGCTGCCCCCCCACCCCCTCGTCAGTCGTAGGTCCGGGGTGGGTTATGATCGCGCCCCCCCCCCCCCCCCCCCCCCCGTCGACAATCGCTTCAAGCACTGTCTATAAGCAAAGTAATCTCGGTCTAATGTTAGACCACATTGCAAATATATCACCATGCATTCAAAACCTCGTGATTCAGTGAGAGTGGGGCCAAAACATCGGAAAGTATGTCTTTGTGACATTTCTTTATTTACATTTTGTCAACGGAAAATGAAAAGCTGAAAAGATTTAAACAGAATAACTAATTATTTTTCCCTCTGATGGGCATGCGCGCGCTACGGCGGGATTGGACACGTCTGGGTCCAGTAGTGGCAATGCGCGATGTGCTCGCCATGGAACAAGCGCGCCTGCATTTAAAGGGAATGTGAGCCGACGCTCTGATTGGTTTATTGCACGTTACGCCCAAACCACACCTATGACTAATGTAGCTACTTCAGACCAACCCATTTTAGATTTGCGCTGGGCGCGAGCGTCATTTATCCCGCCGGCATAATAGCAACAGCGCCCAAGATCCGCCCACAAAGCCACTTGCGCTTTGCGTTTGATACTTGCGTTTCAGACCAGCAAGATAGGGCCCGATATCTAGTCTCATATCACGATATGGATATAATATAATATCATATATATATATATATATATATATATATAGCCCAGCCCTAGTCTGAGCACTAGAGCACATAGAGAATGGTTGTTACTTCCACTGATCCTAAAGAAAAAAAAAACTTTCCAAACCAACTGCCTGAAATGTACATGTATGCGTGTGGGTGTGTGATAATGTGTGTGTGTATGAAAATGTGTGTGTGTGTGTGTGTGTGTGTGTGTGTGTGTGTGTGTGTGTGTGTGTGTGTGTGTGTGTGTGTGTGTGTGTGTGACTGACCTGCTTGATGTTGTCACTGAGGAAGACAAAGTACACACAGCAGAACCCCAACTGTGTTATAATGAGAAACAAATTCACTGTCCATCTGGAAAAGAGAGTGAGAGAGAGAGAGAGAGAGAGAGACAGAGACAGAGACAGAGACAGACAGAGAGATTGAAGAGTTCCTTGATTTATATACACCATTGCAGATTGTTGTGCAGCCAGGGTCATAATACATGAATACAGACAGGCGGCAGCAGCAATACATTAAAGCACAACGGTAGTTCAGACAGTACATCAGATAAAACGTGGAGCTGAGGGAAACAGCTCACACTCATTAAGACGGGGGCGACCCTGACAGTTAATAGTGGTAGCTTTATAACCAGAAGCTGCTTGTTATCAGGGTCCATGCGCTGGGCCTGACTCCCACTTTGCTCAGTCTGTTCCTGTTGGCCAGGTCATGCTCCTAAACCCAGCCATGAAAACTGATCCAATGAAAATCCAATGAAGCCTCTGTAGAAGAGAGTCATCATGTCAGTGGAGACGTGAGAAGAGCACTGTTGGACCTTTTTGGACATGCAAACAGCAAAGGTTTCAAAGCTCAATGTGTTATCAACAACAATACACCGATATGTGTACAGTACAGACGGGGGCGAGACCCCAGCCTTGAGGAGAACCGGTGGCAGCTGTGTAGCCTCTCATAGCCAGACCTATCTCCACACTGTGTTTTAGTCTCATATCCAGACCTATCTCCACACTGTGTTTTAGTCTCTCATATCCAGACCTATCTCCACGCTGTGTTTTAGTCTCATATCCAGACCTATCTCCACACTGTGTTTTAGTCTCATATCCAGACCTATCTCCACACTGTGTTCTAGTCTCATATCCAGACCTATCTCCACACTGTGTTTTAGTCTCATAGCCAGCCCTATCTCCACACTGTGTTTTAGTCTCATATCCAGACCTATCTCCACACTGTATTTTAGTCTCATATCCAGACCTATCTCCACACTGTGTTTTAGTCTCATATCCAGACCTATCTCCACACTGTGTTTTAGTCTCATAGCCAGACCTATCTCCACACTGTGTTCTAGTCTCATATCCAGACCTATCTCCACACTGTGTTCTAGTCTCATATCCAGACCTATCTCCACACTGTGTTTTAGTCTCATATCCAGACCTATCTCCACACTGTGTTTTAGTCTCATAGCCAGACCTGTCTCCACACTGTGTTTTAGTCTCATATCCAGACCTATCTCCACACTGTGTTTTAGTCTCATAGCCAGCCCTATCTCCACAATGTGTTTTAGTCTCATATCCAGACCTATCTCCACACTGTGTTTTAGTCTCATATCTAGACCTATCTCCACACTGTGTTTTAGTCTCATATCCAGACCTGTCTCCACACTGTGTTTTAGTCTCATATCCAGACCTATCTCCACACTGTGTTTTAGTCTCATATCCAGACCTGTCTCCACACTGTGTTTTAGAGACAGGTCTGGCTCTACTCACTATCATTCTGGTATAGGGGGGAAAAGAAACGCTTATAAACTGTCTTGTTTGTATTTCTTCAACCAATCACAATCGTCTTGGGCGGCGCTGAACTCAGGATGCAGCAACGGCATGACGCCCGCCCAGAGCCTGCCATTGGGCGACTATTGCAGTCTTACTATTGCTATAGCAACAACCAACACCCAGTAAGCCAGAAGCTGGGTGGAGGATGTGCTGGTACTGCTCACACACTCACACCAGTCGGTTAGGAAGTCCAACAGCCAACAAGATTCAAATTAAGTTTAAACAGGCGGGTAAAGGCTTATCTGGAAGCGGACCTGATTGGATAGCGTTAAATGCGGAGGAGAAGTCCCTCCAGATGATGATGGTACAGAAGGTTCAACAAAACAAGCAATTCAAACACGCCTAAAACATACAACAGAGAGACAGCCAGAATAATCATTATAAGTGGTACTGCTGAACATCCACCCCGTTGTTTTATAAGGATTACCTTTAGCGTTTGTTAATGACAAGAAGTGGACATTGATTCACGGCGCTTTCCACACAGCCATGCTATTAAAGTAAATATCGATTATAGATAATTAGAAAGATAGACAGATTAAAGAGATTCGTAGACAGAGATACAGACATATAGAAACAGAAAGAGGGAGAAAAGAGAGAGTGATAAAGACAGAAAAAGAAAGATTAATGGAAACCGATAGAGACAGAGAAGAGAAAAAAGAGAGATAGAAGGTGAGAGATAAACTAAGTAAGTAAAGTAAATATTAATTAGAGATAATTAGAAAGGGAGAGATAACGAGATAAAGAGGGGAGAGGAGGGGAGGGGGGGGAGACATAGGAACAGAGAGAGAAGGAGGGGGGGGAGTCTGTACCTCCCCATGGGTGCAAGTCTCCTCAGCCAGGAAACGTTCTCCAGCCCAACATGCATTGCTTCGCCGTAGCTTAGGAACGGCTTGTTTACCCTGGAGAAGCAGAACACACATTGACACAAGATAAGACACAGTGTATTGTATTAATCCCTCGCGGCAGAAAATACAGAACAGTAGGAGTAGAAAATGAAAAAGAGAAAAACAACAATAATAATATATTTGGAAAATATATCTATACACACAATACAGAGTACTATAAATGTAAATGTAAATGCAAAAAAGGAAATGCCACATTATTGAAACCATAAACAATTGACAATTAAACACAACTTTAATGTCCAGTACTTGCTACATTATTGAAACTAACAGTTCTGGCCAAGTTCATTCATTATTAAGAGCATAACCAGCAGGTCTGTATCTGTGTCTGGGGACCTGAATAACGAGAAGCTGTGGTGAGCTGGCGGCAGAACCGCTGACATCACAGAACACATGATAGTTAACTAACTCCCTGCTGAGCTGGCAAACTGGTTTAACACGCTTCCTCACTTCCCACCAGTACATTTCCACCCACAAACAACCCAGTACAACCACAGTCTTCTACTGGTGGACACTGGGAGCTGCTGCCCAGTACAACCACAGTCTTCTACTGGTGGACACTGGGAGCTGCCCAGTACAACCATAGGAGGAAGAGTAAAGTAAGTCATAAGCTTGGTGAGAGATGGTTAAGCTTAGGTATAGGTGTGGTGTAATTAATGGTCACATATCATGCACTATCAACTACCAAAATAAAAGTCCTCCCAAAAAAGTCCTTCCAGAGACAGGGGCTCCTCTGGCCCCAGCTGGCGGGCGCAGGCTCACCCCAGGATGACCAGCTGAACGCTTACCTCTCACTAAGGTGGCTTGAGCACTTGACCAGCAGCTTCATACAGTGGATTGCTATGAACCCCATACACAGCAGACTGACTGGACCCAGCTAGAGAGAGACAGAGAGAGACAGACAGACAGACAGACAGGCAGAGGCAGAGAGAGAGAGAGAGAGGATATGAGGAGGATGTGGGGTGAGAAAGTGAAGAGACACACACAGTTGTTTTCTCAACTCCATTCTATGTCTGTTGGTTTAAAAAACACGCTTCTAGGGATGGTTTGTTGTTGAGAAGTTGTTTGAAGAATAAAATCGTCTCATGTCAAAGTCATGTCAACGTCTGCTCAAATAGGCAAATGTGGGCTTGATGTTATTTCCATAATAAATAAGGCTGCATGCAACAGTGGGGATTTTTAACAGTCCAAGAGAGCATTCAACAAAAAGATAAAAAGGACATTCACTGTTGCCTTAAATAATTAGTTTGCATAAACAATCAAAAGATAATTACCGTATGTAAGCCCATTTTTTTTAAATGATAGCTATTACTAATCATGGATTTTCCGTTTAGACTTGCTGGTTTTGTTCGAGGCCAAACGTTTTGCATAGTTTTTGCTTTGAAAGTGCTGAGCTCACGAGTTTAGGTACTCACTGCCTATAAAGTTTAACCCTCTTTGACACGCTGTCTTTTCAATCTTTCACACACGTGTGGACCCACCACACGCATGCAAGACACGCATGCAAGACACAACCACAAAATCCTGTTTTTCCTGGGATTCTCCTGTATTTTACCCCTCTCTCCCGCTCTCTTCTCAAATCAATATTTTCCGGTAAATCTCCCTTATTTTTAACCTTTCTTGTAAAAAGGTTTATAAGAACCTGATTGTAGTCATATGTTTTGTATGCCTACAGTGATACAGTTATAAATAGTGCACTCTGGTGTCGCTGCTTACCACCAGGCCGGCGTTCTTCACGGCCAGCGGCAGACCCAGCAGGCCGGTGCCGATGTTCCCCTTCAGCATGTGGATCAGCGTCTGGAAGAACCTGGAGAGCACAGGGGAGCCATGGCGTTACCTCCGTCCTCCTCAGAGACAACATCTCATATCAGTCTATGGGAGGACCATGTGTTCAGTTTACCACCAGGAGCGACCGATTAGCCAATAAGCCCCAAGCACACAGCTGTGTCAGAAAAATAATGTCTTTCTGTCCCATTAGAAGTAAGACTTCCTGGTGGGACTTTCCCACCAGGCGTGATGTCGATGTTTGAGTGTCCACCCAGATGTGTGATGGATGGATCAGCCCACCAAGTTGGTACAGTCCACAGGGTGGGCTGCTAGGTTGATCTATCCATCATATATAGGAAGAGGGGTTTAATTTCCCGAGGTTGGAAACGTATTACAATGTTAATGTTACATATTAATGTGAATGGACAGAGGGAGTGTGTGTGTGTGTGTGTGTGTGTGTGTGTGTGTGTGTGTGTGTGTGTGGAGCAGAGAATGAGAGGGAGTGTGTGAGGGAGGAGAAGAAAGAGTGTGTGAGATGGAGACAGTGTGTGTGTGAGGGAGAGAAGGGGGGGAGAAGGAAAGAGAGTGTGAGGGGGAGAAGGAGAGGTAGTGTGAGGGGGAGAAGGAGAGAGAGTGTGAGGGGGAGAAGGAGAGAGAGTGTGAGGGGGAGAAGGAGAGAGAGTGTGAGGGGGAGAAGGAGAGATAGTGTGAGGGGGAGAAGGGGGAGAAGGAGAGAGAGTGTGAGGGGGAGAAGGGGGAGAAGGAGAGAGAGTGTGAAGGGGAGAAGGAAAGTGAGTGTGTGAGGGGGAGAAGGAGAGAGAGTGTGAGGGGGAGAAGGGGGAGAAGGAGAGAGAGTGTGAGGGGAAGAGGCGTGGATCCTTACGAGGTTCCGGCGGGTTCTCCGATGCGCTCATACTGCCGCTGGGACCTCGAGGGTCCGGGAGGAACCAGATTGGAGTGGAGTAGGTCCTCCTCTGATGGGCTGGCAGGCATACTGGGACCTGGAGGAGGAGGAGGAGGAGGAGGAGGAGGAGGAGGAGGAGGAGGAGGAGGAGGAGGAGAGGCAGGGGAAAGGTGAAGGAGAGAGTAGGAGGAGAGAGTGGAGGAGATGAGAAGTAGGGAGGAGGTCAGAGAGAGAGTGATGGAGAGGAGGAGGTGTGAGGAGGAGAGAGAAGAGAGGCAGAGGAGGAGGAGCAGGAGAGGATGGGAGGAGAGAGGAGAGGAATGATGAGAGGCAGGGGGTGGGGACAGAAGAGGAAAGAAGAAGAGGTGCAAAGACATGAGAAGAGAGGAGGTCTCAGCGCTCTCCTTGTAACAGACTTTAGTTTCACTAGAACAAACTGCATCAGGTTTTTGGGTGCGCTTGTTTTATGCTATACCTTCGCGTTGGTGCTCCGTCTCGGTGGGGGACATGGTTGAGCCGGGCGGGGCGGTGGGCGCTGAGCAGGGTGGTGTCAGCAGGGTGGCGTCAGGAGGGTGGCGTCAGGAGGGCGGTGTCAGGAGGGTGGCGTCAGGAGGGCGGTGTCAGGAGGGCAGTGTCAGCAGGGCGGTGTCAGCAGGGTGGTGTCAGGAGGGCGGCGTCAGGAGGGCGGTGTCAGGAGGGTGGTGTCAGCAGGGCGGTGTCAGGAGGGTGGTGTCAGCAGGGCGGTGTTAGGAGGGCGGCGTCAGGAGGGTGGCGTCAGGAGGGTGGTGTCAGCAGGGTGGTGTCAGCAGGGCGGTGTCAGGAGGGTGCTGAGCAGGGTGGTCTCAGGAGGGTGGTGTCAGGAGGGTGGCGTCAGGAGGGTGGTGTCAGGAGGGTGGTGTCAGGAGGGAGGCGTCAGGAGGGCAGCGTCAGGAGGGCGGCGTCAGGAGGGTGGTGTCAGGAGGGTGGCGTCAGGAAGGTGGTGTCAGGAGGGTGGTGTCAGCAGGGCGGTGTTAGGAGGGCGGCGTCAGGAGGGTGGCGTCAGGAGGGTGGTGTCAGCAGGGTGGTGTCAGCAGGGCGGTGTCAGGAGGGTGCTGAGCAGGGTGGTCTCAGGAGGGTGGTGTCAGGAGGGTGGCGTCAGGAGGGTGGTGTCAGGAGGGTGGTGTCAGGAGGGAGGCGTCAGGAGGGCGGCGTCAGGAGGGCGGCGTCAGGAGGGCGGCGTCAGGAGGGTGGTGTCAGGAGGGTGGCGTCAGGAAGGTGGTGTCAGGAGGGTGGTGTCAGCAGGGTGGTGTCAGGAGGGTGGCGTCAGGAAGGTGGTGTCAGGAGGGTGGCGTCAGGAGGGTGGCGTCAGGAAGGTGGTGTCAGGAGGGCGGCGTCAGGAGGGCGGTGTCAGGAGGGTGCTGAGCAGGGTGGTCTCAGGAGGGCGGCGTCAGGAGGGCGGCGTCAGGAGGGTGGTGTCAGGAGGGTGGCGTCAGGAGGGTGGCGTCAGGAGGGCGGCGTCAGGAGGGCGGCGTCAGGAGGGCGGTGGTCTGGCGCTGGTCTGACTGGGTTCCCGGATCTTCAGATCAGACAGATGAGTGTTTCAACACCGTCCAACTGGGAGGTCAAAGCACACGTCATATTTAATGTACACTATACATACACACGTGTCATACATACATGCTTTACATATATGTACATACATACTGTATACATACACACGCATACTATATTCATATACGTACATATTGTATGTTTTACATATATGATAAACATACACACATTGTAGTACATACAATACATACACATGTTATATACTCTCTGTACTCTCTAGACCTAATTAACTCAACAGTCTCCCAATTAGTACTTAATTGCCTAATTGGGCGATATGTACTTTTTATATGTCTTATGATCCCTTATGTTCCTAAACATTAACAGTTTTTTTTACCATTTCAAATGGCATGCATTGTGTTTTAATCCCACGACAAACACGCTTCAGACGGGACAGGAGGGATATTCTATACACACACATGGCTGTAGGAGTATGTATATGTATTAGTGGTGGGCATAGATTAATTTGTTAAATCTAGATTAATCTAACTGTAATCTTGAAATTAATCTAGATTAATCTAGATTAAAATGGCTCATTTGAATTCTGTCGAAGGCATTCATAATATGTGTGTGCTACCACGTTCACAAAACTACAGATGTGGCCGTTGACTTCATGGAACGTGTCCGGGAGCGGTGATCGACAAGAACCGACCTCCATGACCTTCTGCAATGTCCGCTGTATGTTGTGTCTGTGAGGGAAAACATCTGAACTGAACTGAACTGAACTGGAGATACACAACTACGTAGTTATAACATCACTCAGTTCAAACTACTTTATAGAGGTTGCGATTCGGTAGTTTTGGGGACCAGATCCTAACCTATAATTCATGATATGGACGTTGTACATATATTGCATGTAAACAGTATAAAATATGGATCTGTCTGTGTGTAATTGATTTGCGCCCCCAGAACATGAAGACAGCTCACACCTGAACTTTGCTCTTAGTAAAGGTTAAGGAGACCCACTACCATTTATCCACAATGGTTTTGGTGAAAAACATTAGCAATCAGGGGGGGGGGGGGGGGGGGGATTATCAATATGGGCAGACATAGTCACACACTACACACACACACACGCACACACACACACACACGCACACACACACACGCACACGTTAACGAGATAGGAAACAGACAGTTGAGCAACTCCTTCATCTCGTCTTAATCTCGAGGTTAAGTCACCATTCGTCTCCTGATACTAACGACACAGAGAGAGTTAGAGAGAGAGATGGCGTATTGATGAGATGCTGCAACATTATCGATCTGCACGTATCAGCTCGCCAAGCGAAAGGGCTGCAGGTCCCCGACCACAGGACGGCGGCAGCGCCATGTTGCTGTTGTGGCTGTTGTTACCAAGGAACAGTACAGTAATAACAGTAATAACAGTATGTCCATGTGTCTCTATTGGGGCGAGTGTGTAAAACAATGCAATCCTAACACTGAAGCTCAGATCCATTCATCAGACTGTCATTTAGCTTGTAAAACAACAACAACAACAACAACAACAACAACACTGGATCAATATAAAACATATAAAACAATATAAGCCTTACCTTCACATCCTCCGCCTGGATGACCGGACTGATTCTGATGAAATGTCGCTTTGATTCAGCCCTGTATTCCTGTCTGTCTGCCTGCCTGTCTGTCTATGCAAACACAGTGCTGATCTACCTGCAGTGTCTGGTCTGTCTGCTCAGCAGCAGGACCTGGAGCCTGGTCACGTGGAGCCTGGTCACGTGACGCCTGGGGGCGGGGCATCAGGTCACATGACATGACCGGTATGGCCGGCGAGGCGGCGCGTGCGTCCCGTCCCGTTGCTGTTTTATGGTTTTAACCTCTCTAAGTCTAAGGGACACCAACAGTCTGTTAGCAGGTGATATAGCCAATATAACATTTATATTTAGTGTGCTGAAGCACCCCTAAAAACAGGCTCAGCACCCCTAAAACTTGGGTAAGAAATGTTATTCTAAAAATTGTGTTTGTCTTTGACAGGGTTAAATAATGTCCAAAACATACTCCGTAGTTTGTGGTTTAAAATGTATATGTTAAGGACGAAAATGAAAACATCCCCGCTTAGCAAATGGTATCATCCTCTTCTCACCCCTCCTTCTCCTCTGCACCGCTCCGCAGCCCGACCGTCCAGCGCGACTCACGCAGAGTGAGATCTGTTTAGTTGTAGTGTTGTGAATCAACTCAGTAAGTGCTCCAAAGCTGTCTCACACTTCTTTCCTTTTACCGAGAGTTGTTCCGATTCCGATACCATATCGGTGAGTGCTGGAGTCCAGGCACCGTTTACCAGTTAGCTCTGTTAGCCCGGTTAGCTCCGTTAGCGCCATTAGCGCCATTAACGTAAGTTATTTACGTAACTTACGTAAATTACGTAAATAACTTACGTAATTTGCGTAAGTTATTTACGTAATAACTTACGTAATTTGCGTAAGTTATTTACGTAATAACTTACGTAATTTGCGTAAGTTGCGTGAATTGCGTAACTTACGCAATTCACGTAAGTTATTACGTAAATAACTTACGTAATTTGCGTAAGTTATTTACGTAATAACTTACGTAATTTGCGTAACTTACGTGAATTGCGTAACTTACGCAATTCACGTAAGTTATTACGTAAATAACTTACGCAAATTACGTAAGTTATTACGTAAATAACTTACGCAAATTACGTAAGTTATTACGTAAATAACTTACGTTATTTGCGTAAGTTATTTACGTAATAACTTACGTAAATTACGTAAATTGTGTAAATAACTTACGTAATTCGCGCGTCTTTTCTGGTCCGTCGTCATGGAAACATGAAGCCCTGCCAGTGGTGCGGCGTTTGGACCAGAGTGAAAACAAACGAAACGACACATCACTGTATACCACCAGTATGTGTGAAAACACTCACTGTGGCTTTTTAAATTAATTGTTATTTATTCATAGATTTATATCTGTTATTTTTCAGTTGTCTGACTATCAAACCAGACAATAAAATAAAGTTAAATGTTTTTCTTTTGCTGTATTCATTCATGTTTTACAGAGGATTTAACCTGAACCAGGCTTTGCAACAATAATAATCACATCACATTCATGGGGGCATAGTATATACTAACTCCTAGCGTTACTGTGTGTGTGTGTGTGTGTGTGTGTGTGTGTGTGTGTGTGTGTGTGTGTGTGTGTGTGTGTGTGTGTGTGTGTGTGAATGATAAAGTTATTTTTCAATAGACATATTTTTTGTTTTTGTGTGAAAAAAGTGTGGGTGGTGGCAGTGGGGCTCATTGGGTGCTCAGCACCCCTAAAGCTCTGACCCTAGAATCGCCCCTGGTAAGGCCTACACACTTTTTCAACCGTATACCAGTTTATGGAATTATTTGTTCATACACGTTATGGTTATTAACTGGCACTGCAGGTTTCTCCATGTGTGCATAATAATAACGGTTGTTTCAGATTTTGTTTTTTACATATTTAAAATGCAGAGCTTTTACTTTGAAAACATGACGCTGCACGCTTCCTGCAGACCGGAAGTGCGTCATTTAACGTCCAAGACAGCCCAGTTGCACCGAACATATTCACATTTGTAGGATTTTACACGCAATGCATATTTGTTTGTTGTTGTTTTTATTTATTTGTCATACGCAAGTTAATAACAATAATAATATATGATAATGTACGTAATTTAGCCGTAAGAGTAACAACTAGGGACTGCCAGATATGGATCCTCCTGAGAGTTAACCTGCCAGATAGTGATCCTCCTTTATAGAGAGTTGCCAGATAGGAATCCTCCTCGTAGAGTCAACCTGCCAGATAGGGATCCTCATTGAAGGGGTGTGTTCAAGAGAAGTCCGTCCGGTTGGCGTTGTGTTGCAAAACAAACATCGTCAGTTCATCGTTGATTCTACGGGGGTCCGCGGTCAGTGGTCAGTAGTCCACCTCCTCCCAGCAGCACTGACTCGTCGGTTCCTCCTCTTCTAAACTCAGAAGTACATTTTCCAACGGTTGTAACCGTTGGGTGAAACAGCCATCTTACCTTAACCGCTCAGCACTGCTGAAGGAAACATGACGGTAAGCCCTTCTGTGTAGACTTTAGTCTGGCCTTTACTGTACATATTACATATTACATACCGTCTTCGTGTATGTGTTATAAACTTGTCTTGGTGTATGTGGACATAAAACAAGACGAGTTTGATTGTTGTTGCATGAAATTTCGTCAGCGAAATTCCTCACACTGAGCACTGAGCTCACCGGGAGGCAGCGATGAGGCCTTTATGTGGTCTGTATTAGGATGGTTTAATGTATATAATATAAAGATTAGGGCTGTTAGGATGGTTTAATGTATATAATATAAAGATTACGGCTGTTAGGATGGTTTAATGTATATAATATAAAGATTAGGGCTGTTAGGATGGTTTAATGTATATAATATAAAGATTAGGGCTGTTAGGATGGTTTAATGTATATAATATAAAGATTAGGGCTGTTAGGATGGTTTAATGTATATAATATAAAGATTAGGGCTGTTAGGATGGTTTAATGTATATAATATAAAGATTAGGGCTGTTAGGATGGTTTAATGTATAGATTAGGGCTGTTAGGATGGTTTAATGTGTAGATTAGGGGTATTAGGATGGTTTAATGTATAGATTAGGGCTGTTAGGATGGTTTAATGTATAGATTAGGGCTGTTAGGATGGTATAATGTATAGATTAGGGCTGTTAGGATGGTTTAATGTATAGATTAGGGCTGTTAGGATGGTTTAATGTATAGATTAGGGCTGTTAGGATGGTTTAATGTATAGATTAGGGCTGTTAGGATGGTTTAATGTATAGATTAGGGCTGTTAGGATGGTTTAATGTATAGATTAGGGGTATTAGGATGGTTTGATTTATAGATGTGTATATATTGACCAGGGACAGGTAGAGATGATTTGGGGCAGAGCAACGCATCACAAGGTGTTTTTAATGCTTTTACTTTATGCTGCTTTCCTGAGCAGAGCTGAAGCAATCAGCCCCCCCCCCCCCCCCCCCCCCCCCCCCCTGTATTAATGAATGAATAAAGTATCTGTACCGGCATAGGCTTGTTTTGGAGGAAGAACAAGAAGAAGGACTTTTGCTATTTTTATTGAATAAACTTTTATGTACAATGCATTCGTAGATGTAACCTTACAAAAGAGACAGATAGAAGATGTATTATAGCATATAATAGATTATGAACCTTACAGAAGATGTATTATAGCATATAATATAATATGAACCTTACATAATACAGACATGTATTATAGCATATAATATAATATGAACCTTACACAAGACAGACAGAAGATGTATTAGTATATAATATAATATGAACCTTACATAAGACAGACAAAAGATGTATTATAGTATGTAATATAATATAAACCTTGAGGCCTTGTTTTCCAGAAGCACGAGTTCGAGGTGGCCATGACGTGTGAGGGCTGCTCCGGGGCGGTGACCCGCGTCCTCAACAAGCTGGGAGACGGTCAGTCCTACTGCAGTTCACATACGCCTGCTAACAAACAACTGCACAATATAAAAATCATACTTCAATTTTAACTACCTTTGTTGTCTACCCTTTTTTTTTTTTGGCGTTTTGTGTCGTACAACATCTTGCGTCATATTTCAGATTTGAAATGGACGAAAGATCAAAACATGTCCCATGGCGTCTGTGTGACTCGTTCAGGCCACATGACTGCAGAAGTATTTCATGTTTTCAACACAGTATTTCAACAATGAGAAAGTTTGTCGCCTTCGGGTTTTTTTCCTCTGGTTGAGGTCAGCACTGCAATAAAGTGAAACCATTGTGGATGTGTGCCTTTGTTGAGCAAGACACCCGATCCTCTAACCTTATTCCCAAAGTGCTGTAATAAAGTCCATGCATACTGTATATCAGATGCTTCTAAAGTTTATTCATATAAAGTTGGAATTTCAATAGTTTCTGGCAGAAGTTATTTAATTTGTAATTTAATTTATGACATTTTTAATTTAGTTTAAATGCTTCATACTCGATACACAGTCAATTCAGATTCAAACTAGCGCCACCTCAATGACTAGCTGACACAGTGAACCCGTTCAGGTGACACGTACCACAGCAGGGGTGTAATGATGGGTATTATTCTTATTATTCATACTTTCTGTGTCGGTCCAGAGGTGAAGTTTGAGATCGACCTTCCCAAGAAGTTGGTGTGGATCGAGTCTGAGAAGGATGTGGACTACCTGACCGAGAAGCTGAAGAAATGTGGGAAGGAGGTCAAATACAACGGCACTAAATAAACTCCAGCCTTCTGGACCAGGTGAGGGTTACATCCATTTGTTTAATTACGTCCTTTGAAATGGTGCTTTTTTTAAAATACCAACTATATACAATACCGGTGGTAGTACTGAAAAGTGAAGAAACAGACAACAGAAAAGTGTTTGTGTGTGTTTTTTCAGATGATAATTGCTGATGTGATTGGTTGATGGCGGCAGAGGAAGGCGCAGTCTTCCTGTCACATGACCCAGGAGTGATTCATCGATAGTCCTAATATTCCAGTAGGATCTTAACCAAACTAATCACACAGTAGGATCTTAACCAGACTAATCACACAAGAACGGGGCACTTGAAGACCTTTCTACACTACCAAATCCTTCTTCATCTGCCCTTTCTCAATTACGAAACACTAGAAGACACCTAATATAAAAAACTTAGACTTATAAAAACGTGGACTCTGGAGGATGGCTATATGTGAGGGACATATTTATTCATCTATACATCATTTTACAGCTTCATTAGAATACCAAATCAACACAGATAATCTCATGTCGAGTTCACAAGTTTCTAATAATAAATGTTAAACAGTAAACGGTAAACAGATCTAACAACTCTCCAAGCATCCTATGAAACGGCCAAACTTTAGTTTCCTCTATTTGAACCGCTCCCCCCCCCCCCCCCCCCATCATGCTCTGTTTTAGTCCCATTCATGTGCATTGTCTCTATAAGAAGGCCTCTTAAAACATAGCAGGGAAATGGACTGCCATGGCTAGCAGATTATTTGGGGTAACTAATTAATGGAAGGACCAATTGATATCTCGGTGACTTCAGCAAACGCACAATATCATTCCAAATGAATGAACACCTGGGGTTAAGGGGCCAGTTGGTTCAGGCCAGTTGGGCCCCTGGTTACCTTTCTCTTGGTCCCAGGGGCCTCTTGAACCTGCTCTGTCAGGATGGTAGCAACTTTACATAAACCATGCGCAAACAGTGTGATTAAAGCACGCAACGCCTCTCTGAAATCTGTATTTTCAGTAAAACCTGAAGCCCTTAATGTAATTCATTTTTGTTGTCTTTTGGTAATTTATTGGAAAATGGAAACATAAATCACAATATTGGTATTGTTGTTTATTGCCTCGCTGGAAGTGTTGATTATGCACATTGGAAATAAAAATACATTATTGAAGCTGCTTAAACGCTCTGGTCACAGTTTCCTGTTTTATTATAGACGGCTTTATTAGTTTTTTTAGTCATGCACATTAGTTGTCAAGCTCTATGATGTATTACAGTATATGGAGTATAATATTAACAAATGTATACTTGTATGCAAATATGCGTGACAAGTGGAATTGCTACAGATGGTTGTTGCAGTGTATGCACTAAGATAAGTTCTGCTTTTTCAAAAACCAATGAGAAAGTGTTTTAAAGCACTTGAACTACAGTTTAAGTTTGTTAAAATGTGTTT
>JAOPHQ010002088.1:0-15000 GCA_030340625.1 Merluccius polli
AAAGAGTAACCATTTATTTATCCTCTGACCTAAAATATTACAATTCAAATTATTATTACATTTATCATATGCCTAGTGTCTGTTTGGATGCCTTTAGAGTAACTGTGTAGACTTGCATTAAACCTGGCTTTTATATATATATTATATATATATATATATATATGTCAAGTCAATTTTATTTGTTATAGCCCAGTTAGTTTCAAAGGGCTTATGAATATGAATATATTATTATTGTATTGGCTTTTCAAATAACATACACCTCTATATATATATATATATATATATATATATATATATATAGAGAGAGAGAGAGAGAGAGAGAGAGAGAGAGAGAGAGAGAGAGAGAGAGAGAGAGAGAGAGAGAGAGCCTGGCCTTGTTTGAGTTGGGTATTTTGGAAAACATTTCGGGGAAAGGGGAAATGCTTTCAATACTCACCTTTTCCTTGGATACCGCTGTGTAAGTGCGAGCATCCTCATTGGCTGTTGAGGTGACACCTGGCAACCAAGTCATTCCACTTGAACCTCGGTCTCTGCAGAGCACCCATTTTCTTTTTTCTTCTGTTTTTTTTCTTTCTTCAGCCTATTTCTTAGAAAGCACAGGGTAAGGTGTCATCTATTGTCAATGCTGAGAAAAGTATACTGTTAAGCATTGTAGAAAGTGATATAGCAACTTTCTTCAATATACATTTTATTCCTGCTCTATGTAATACTGGTGGGTATGATGTGATCTAGGCCTATAGGGTTGTGCACATGTGCAGTGTAAAAAATGTTCAAAAAGCTTCAGCTCCCACCAGAAGAGGGGAGTGTTCACATGTAGTATGTCTACACTCTGTTTACTTCTTTGTCAACTGGAACAGTAAGACAGTGAGTGAGTTTGTTCTCAACGACACATAAGTTTGATGTGAACCATCCGTCTTTAAATATGAGTCTATACACACAAGAACAAGGTGTATCCTAGCTGCGTTATGAGTTATAAGGGTGACCATTTTCCCATTTACAGACATAATTCAATTACGGTGTGTGTCTGTGTATTTCAGACGAATACATTTCTCTCAGAGTGACCTCAAAAATGCAAAATGTAATCTGCCATTGATCAAACTGACTTCTTTTTGCTTTTGATGGTGAAAGTAAATAACTCAAAACTTCAAAAGACCCAGGAGGACAGTACAGCAAAAGTCCTCTCAACGCTTCTAGTGAATGGAGTTTATAGTGACACACAGTTATTAGTTTAGCTGTGGAAACAAGCAACACGTTGATAAAATGCCCGGTGCCCAGGTTCAATAAATATTCCCTCTTACATTCATGAACAATGCCCCAAGTTCACTGAATAAACAGCCGCTGACGTCAGGAGAAAGTGAGTTAAACAACCTGTCTTTTCAGAAGAGTATAATAGACTGTCGACTGGTGGATGGCCAAATTACTCAAATCTCCAGTTGAAGCCAAAGCCGTTTATATTTACCGCTCATAGGTCAGGGGCAGATCACATCCGCTTTATTTGTCCCATACACTAATCTTATCATTTAACCTTGTTTATACTCAACTCTAGCTCTCTCTCTCTCTCTCTCTCTTCTCTTTTCTTTCGCTTTCTCTCTCTCTCTCTCTCTCTCTCTCTCTCTCACCCTCTCTCTGTCTCTTTCTCTCTCTCCCTCTCTCTCTCTCTCTCTCTCTCTCTCTCTCTCTCTCTCTCTTCTTTCTCTTCTTTCTCTTCTTTCTCTCTCTCTCTCTCTTTCTCCCCCTCTCCCCCTCTCTCTGTCTCTCTGTCTCTGTCTCTGTCTCTGTCTCTGTCTCTCTCTCTCTCTCTCTCTCTCTCTCTCTCTCTCTCTCTCTCCCCCCCCCCCCCCCCCCCCTCTCTCTCTCTCTCCCCCTCTCTCTCTCTCTCTCTCTCTCTCTCTCTCTCTCCCTCCCCCTCATCGACATGAGCGGGGAACTCAAACGAACCAATTAAAATGCTTCTCCTTTTGTCGGACAGAGTTGGGGGGGGGCTTATCTTGTTGTGCCTTACATGTGGCCGGGGACATTGTTCCCTATCACGGTTGAGGTATTTCCATGGGAACCGCTGATCTGTCGCGGTGGAGGAGTGAGAGGAGGGGGTGTGCGTTAGACCCGGCGGCATCCTCCCCCCGTGATTGGGCTGTATTTAAACCCGCCTGCCTCCCTCTCTCTCTCTTAATGCCAGAGATAAGGCTCAGCGACCCAGGAGCAAACACCACAGTGGTATCCGGAGAGACCCCCCCGCCCCCAGAAAACCAACGCCGCTTCTTCTGACACCTACAGATTCATGGATTTATCAGTATCTCAATTCTTATAAAGGTAAGAATAACATTGGTACAGTCCACTATTTAAAAGGGTTTGAATATATACATAGGAATATATATATATATTTTGTCCAGGCAGAGCTTTTCTGACCCAAACCACCAGATGCACCCTTGTGTACCCTTTTATTCACAGCTTGCATTCTAATTCTCCGCCAGGTGGATCCCATGTGGGTGGCCGAAAAGATCTGCGTGTCGGTGGGCAAGAGCGTGGTCATGTTCGGGGAGAAGTCCGGCAAGAGGGCCAAAAGCATCTCGCTGTCGTGCCCCAACGTCATCACCCCGGACACCATACCGGAGTTCTTCATCCCGCCCCAGATCCACCCGCCCCTCCAGAAGGCCCGGCCCTCGGACCCGGGCTGGGCCACCCCCCCCAGCATCCGGGTGTCCCCCTGCGACGGGGACGGCACCCAGGCCTGGGACGCCGCGCCCGTCCGCCCGCACATCATCCAGGTGGAGAGCGCCGAGGAGAGCCCCTACGACGACGACGGCGGCGGCGGCGGCGAGGCGAGCACCAACGCCGACCCCTGCAGCCAGGCGGCCCTGTCGCTGCCGCACGTGGCCCGGGCGCAGACCTGCTACGGCTTCTGCACGCTGCTGGAGAGCCCGCACACCCGCAGGAAGGAGTCCCTGTTCCACGCCAAGCCGGGCTCCCTCCCCCTGCTGCTGCCCAGGAGCCGCTCCAACACCTACTCGCCGAGGACGTCGCCGCGCGCCTCCCCCGCCTCCCCCTCCTCGCCGTCCTCCTTCAGCCTGAACGCCCTCTCCGCCCGCCTGTCGCCGAGGGGCTACGCCCTGAGCCGGCAGAGCACGCTGGACAGCGACACCACCACCTCCTCCAACGAGTCGTCGCCCTTCGGCTCGCCGCTGCTGAGCAGGTGCCCGCAGAGCGCCAAGCCGTCCGTCTTCAAGACGCTGAGCCAGGAGCGCCTGCTCACCCGGAACCTGAGGAGGGGGCCGGGCTCGAGGAACAACTCGCTGTCCACGGACGAGGGCAGCTCCACCGACAACAGCCCCAACGTCATGCGGCGGTTGTCCGAGGAGACGGCCGACCAGGCGCCCCCGTCCGGCGGCTACAGCCTGGCGCCGCCCGCCTTCTTCCCCTCGGACCACCTCACCCTGAACCGGGAGCGGGTGATGCGGGAGAGCAAGGTGCCGCTGGGCAAGAGCGGCAGCCTCCGTCTCTCGGCGGAGTACTCCGCCGGCAACCGGAGACTGCGGCTCAGGCTGATCAGCGCCGAGGGGCTGTACGCGGCCGGCGTGGACGCCAAGAGCATCAACTGCAGCGTGAGCCTCTCGCTGAGTCCCGGGAAGCTGCAGAAGCAGCGCAGCACCGTGATCCGGAAGAGCCGCAACCCCATCTTCAACGAGGACTTCTTCTTCGACGGCCTCACCGCGGAGGATCTCGGTCTGCGCTCGCTGCGCTTTAAAGTCGTGAACAAGAAGTCCACCATGAAGAGAGACTATATCTTGGGCGATTGTTACCTGCCTCTCTCTAGCTTTGTAGCTTTTTAAACTTTTTTTTTTTATTTATTTTTTTTTACTATTTATTAGCTGTAATAAGTTTTTTTGTTTGTTTTATATTATCATTTTATATGGATTAAATGATGTGAAACAATGTTGTTTCTCGTACTTTGCACTTTGTTATTAAATCAATCGACGGCATTGCAGTTGCTACAGAATGTAGACAATGTGTTTTACTTGCATTGTGGTGAACGCTCTTTAAGACATTATGAGAGCAGGGTTCATTAGTCAGGACCAAAATAACCCTCAACATCTCTAGTGGTTTCCCGGGTTTCCTCTGTATCTTTTACTATCCGCAGGGCAGCCAATTTGTCTGGATTGGATTATTCACCTTCTCCTGTTTCTCTTAAGCCTGTTGCTCCCCTCCTGACCTTTCCTTTGATTAAATGTTAAACCTTCAATGGGAGCTTCCACCCCAATAGCATACATTTTAATCAGTAAAAAAATGTACTTCAGCATGTACTACGTTGTGCAAACCTGGTTGTCCAATGTCAAAATTGATTTTAGATTTTATTTCTGTTATGCTTTTCTATTTTGAGATTTGCAACGTTTAAAAAAAAGAGGATCTCAGAATGAAAACGCTAGTTTTAAAGTTGCAATTCGGGTTAAGAAAATAGAAAAAAAAGACCAGAAAATACAAACGCTGATGGATGTGTTATGTGTTCTATACCAGCCCAATATGCTCTGTATGAACAAATGAATAAAGGAGGATGTTTCCCCTGGCTCACCGAGAGGAAAAAACTGACTATATATCCAATGAATGGTATAATATCTAGAATATAGACTATATGATGTATGACATACGTCAATGTTTACCCAGAGATGTAGAATTGACCTCGGGCGATCACATCCTGCTTCTCTCAGTGGTAGAGAAATAGGACTTAAAAGCATCCGTTTCCACTACTGCTGGTTAAAGATTAATAGGTTTCCTTGGGCTTACAAAAACTCCCAGATGAAAGGGCTGACAACTTTCAGTTACAATGACATTAATAACGCTCGCTGACAGCGTGGCGTAATGCAAATGTAATTTTTCTACATTATTATTATTCAAAGGGGGAATGATATGTTATGTGGTAATGATGCTGGGTCATCGGGTTCATCAGGTAGCCTGGCCTATAACTGATGTCACATGACTACGGAGAATAAACATAGATGATTTAGATAGATCATTTAATTAATTTATTTAACATTTGGTTGATCCTATGAAGTAAAAATAATAGAATAATACAGAAATCTATCATCTATAATCATCATCTCAATATATTTTAGAAATTAAATAATTCTTTAGAAGGAGTCCCCCAATTCTTAGGCAGGTTGCCAGATACAACCTACTTCTCTTTTGTAATTACAACAAGGCGAGCTCTTTGTCCTATTTATGTTACGAGTGCGGCTGAAGCCGGTGGACTCATTTGTAATTGAGTGTTGACTCAGCTGTGAAATGCCTCGTAATAAAAACGGAACGGCCAGGGATTCTCCTCTCTGGTCAAGCCCTGATAACACTGAGCTTTTTAATTTATTTCTGTGAAAAAAGCAACAGAAACAGGCATTCTGCGGAGCACAATGGCTGGAGTGCGTCACTCGAACTGAGGGGGGTTTTCGTTTCTGAATAAACATCAGGCCACTCATGACATTGGTAGATAGGATTCCATATTGATCATTTAGCATTCACTGTTCGCTATCCAAAATCTATTTAGGTAATAAAAAACCTATAATAAATATATTTCCCACTCCAGATCTAATTCTGCTATAAAAAAAATCCATCGTTGTCTAATATATATTGATGTATTGGCATTCTAGTGTTTTATTGTAAGATAATATATATTTATATTCATAAAAGGTGAACAGGTGAAAGGTGAATTAGGTGAATGTCAATTAATTAATTAATTAATTAATCCTTTGCAGAGCATCTCCTGCCAGCAGGTCTTCATGGTGACTGTGAATGTCCAGCAGGGAGAATACCTTGGAGCAGCCTCCAATGTCACCAGTCACAACACCTGTTGCCTGGATACCATTGTTTCTTAAGAATGACCTTTATTCGCTTCCCATGATATATTAAGGTCAAAGCCTTGACTTTATAATAATGACATGTAAATGATATTAGTATAGTGTGTATATATAGTATTTAGTCAGTGTAGTCAGTATTTGTACAGAATAATAATACAAAAAAACACGAAAATACCTGCAAACACGCAAAATCTGGAGTGGATGTTCTGTTATTCATTTAATGGTGAGATATTTTAGTTCAACTTTACATTTGCTGCTGCTGCTGCTGAGTAAAGGGGTTTTAGCTCTCGAATATGCACATATTTTTACCTTGTTCCATTCCCCAGTTTGTTGTCCTTCATGATGTTCTCTGCTACAAACACGGCCGTTCTCCTGCCTGCTGTCAAACAACGGAAAGAAAACAGGAAAAAAAAGTTTTCCTTTGGTCTCCCTTATCTTGTATGTTTTGGACCAGTCAAATGTAACAAAGTCCACAAAACAAAGTGTATTATCATGAACTCTGTTTTAACAGGCTACTTAATGGTGGCTTAAAGGTTAGGGTTAAAAAGTCTGTATTGGCCTTCAGCCTACTACTACTACTACTGCTGTTCTCATAGTAAGAACCTGATGTCCATAAAGTCATAATAATATGAATAATACATTAATATTATTATTGCAACAATTAGTCCACTTCCCTCCATTTCAGCGTAATTTTCAGGACAAAACATCCAAAAATGATTTGCATGCTTCATCGCAATTTGTGAAAGGCGATCATCGTGACAACCAAGTTGTTGTTGTCATTTTATAGCCCAAACCGGTTATTCGTTGTTCTGCGATGAAGGATACTTTAGGATATATGGGGCCTACAATAAAATATGTGCCAAATCGTTGGATGTTATGAGTGCAATATTGAGTGCAATTATGAGTGCACATTGAAATAGTGCGGACAGATGGTGTGAGTTTATGTTATGTTAAAAGCAGATCTCTCTTACTGAATATCCACCTTCTGGGACGGTTGCCACATCAGTAAGCAATTGCACAAGCAAATACACAATACGCTAATGTCACTGGATTCTATTGATTTAAGATTGCAAGATTGAAAGGCGGAGGGTAGAGACTTTGTTTTTTAGCCGTAGCCACAGCATGTCAGATACTTTATCTGTTGCGGCTTGGACCGAGCATCCAACCAACCATCATACATGAAGTTGTAGTTATTTCAAATGTAGAAAACAAATACATTTAAACAATCATTACAACATCCAAATTCTGTATAACAATTATAATACCTTTATTTGTATAGCACCTTTCGAAAGCAGGTTACAAAGTGCTTTACGGAACAATATAATAAAACCTGAATAAAATACAGAATAAATATCCTAACCCTAATGACTCACGCCGCTTCTGCATGTAACAGACACAATGGGTGAGCCTGTGTGCACCTGTGTGGCTTCAGACGGCCCTGCTGCAAACGTAGCAGGCATCATAACAACGTCATTCAAGTGAGTATCAAGAGAACAATGGCGGAGAGCCGGGTGAAGGACCCTGAGCTCGCCTCCGGTGAGGACCCCCCCGAGGAGCAAACCAGACCCTGGGCAGGGGTGAGGACCCGGGTCACACCCGGGTCACGCCCAGGTCACACCCGGGTCACGCCCAGGTCACACCCGGGTCACGCCCAGGTCCTTCCCCTATCCAGACTCATCCTCACCGCTAGGGGAAGACCATCTGGCACAGGTTGACACAGGACAAAGAGAGCTGAATAAATATGATAAGATGCTTGCAAATTCAACCTGAAGACGTTGGGCAAACTAAATAAAACGCTGGGTGGGCTCATGGTCAGTTTGGCTCAAAATCGCCAGTTAACCTCAGTCTGGTTTGTAATTGGCCTATATTATAAGAACCTAATATATTATTATAAAGGGACCATGTACAGTTTAAAACATAAATATCACCATTTGATGCACTGTACCAGATTATAGCGATAAGCTAATTCGGGTCTGGTCAGGCAGGTAAAAACAAAGACAGCACAATAACAAACAGTACAGGGTAAACTAAAGACATCATGCAGATAAATACACAAAAAAAGAATACAAAAGACACGCGACACCGAGCTACACAATGTAGCAGATCGCAAATGTATGCTTGTCAGCTAAAAGCGAGCCATACAGATCATAATATAAAATACAAAGTCAGGGAGGACAGAGTTGAGCAGCTTTGGTTTTGAAAGTGCAGACTTGTTTTTCAAAGTGCTGATAGAGCTGCCGCTCCTCACATATAAAGTAGTAGTAGCAATATAAGCAATATCAATGTAAATGAACAAAGGAAAGACTAAAGAAAGACTGACAGAGACATTTCTAATCTAATCTAGATGGTGGTGGAGAAGAGACCGCGGACGGTGGAGCCTGCTGAACCTCCGAGACCTGGAGATTCAGAAGACGCCTGAGACTGTTGTGGTAGCGGAGGCTGGTCCTTCAGCTCCCCGGAGCCCCATAGGGTCCTCCAGAACCCCGACCACCAGAACCTCCTGACAGACTACAACACCGAGTCTGTGGCGAAGGCCCGAGAGACGGGAAGCCAACGCAGGGAAACCTCGGTGACCGGACATTCAGTCCGTCCCGTCTAAACACTCCCGTCTAAAGCATCTGCCCAACGGACATGAGTCTTCCCACGACCTTTTCAGGTAGACAGAAGGTGAAAAACAGGCACACCTATGAGCGGACACCTGCTTGCAGGCACAGGCAGGGACAACACAGGCAGGGACAAGATAGTGTGGATGATGACAGACAGGAGAGAAAGCACCAGAACGTCGTTAACCACAGGTACAGCCTGTACCTCCAACAGCAACAGCAGCCCTGCCAGACATCGAGCAGACCAAGGGTGAGGAGGAACGTTTGGCCTACGAACCAAACAAGGAGGACACTGACACCTCGGCTCAATTTTTTGTACTTTTCTATTTACGTGGGAGTGCATGGAAAAATAATTCCACTGCACTATTTGACACCAACTAGACTCAAACCCTGCAGGCCACCGGGCCGCTTGACAAATACCTTTGACACATCGATCACGTCGCTCTTGATCATTGCAGATTTCAGATTTAATGTTGATGCTTAAGTTTTGATTGTTTTATTTTATTTTTTTAAATTCTTTACGTAGTTGACCCTTGCCTAGCCTCGATTTCCAGTCTCTCTTGTTGACACTTTCGTTGTGCAAGAGAGCCTGGAGGAAGACCCTAACAACATGTTGTGTAGTATAGTTGTTTTTTACTGCCATACAGTATGATGGTAAAACACGCAGACACGCACATGTGCACATGCACACACACACACACACACACACACACACAAACTATGGGCTGGACTCCCTCACATCTGATCAAGCTTATGTAAACTGTGAAAATGGGCTTGAATGCATTAGACTGTGCTTTACAGTTACCAGGGCCATTTTATGATTATGATTCTGTTTGACAAAAAAAAAAGAAAAACAACCTTTTGACTGGAAAGGTGAATACTGAAAAACAAGAAAGCTCGTCTTTTACGGCTCTCAGGTTGGGCCTACTGGCATTAGGGTATTAGCGAAGGGTATTAGTATTATCTGCTCTCTTATCTACATTCTCTGAGCTTGCTGCCTGCTTGGTTGATTAAATTAGGCAGACTTTCAGAATTTCATAATATTATCCATTAACAGTCCTGAGGATATAGATATGCGTGATGGCACACATTTCACCTGTCTAATGTTACACACGCTGTTATGTCACGTTCTAGTTAGCTCCGGGGTTTATGATAAAACTGTTTTACTTGAGGGTTCATACTAGTAATATATTATATATGAATATTCTTATCTGAAACGTTCCTCATCTTTTTTCCTTTCACAATAAGAGCACCCCTCACATATGGCAGTGCTAGTATGTGAACTTAAAGCCAACACAGACATGATACCTACACTTTGCTTTGAATGGTGGAGTGTGTGTGTGTATGTGTGTGTGCGTGTGTGTGTGTTTTTCCGCTTGCCTTAGCTCATTCCTCTCCCATGGCAACGAGGCTCACTGTGAGGGAAACCATGGAGATGCTGCCTTTCATGTGTGACATCCTTTTATACAGACCCATAGGTTGATCAAGCCCGTCTGGTTTGGGCTCAGAATGCTCTGTGAGTCTCTGTCCTCAGGTTGGCAGTCAACCCCTCCTTACAGGTCAGGGAATATGTGCTGCACATGCCGTTTTAATAACATACAAAGAAAAAGGTAATAAGGAGTTAAACACGTTTTGTTTGTTTTTGCCGTTAATACGAGTTTTGTAAATGTCGATAAGTGCCCTAATATTAATTTATCAGGCACAATTCACACTCTTTCATGATGACGATGACAAAGGGTAATATTGATTATTTATTTGTATTGTTAGTATTCTAAGTAGTATTATTAGATTATTATTAGTGTTGGTATTATTAGGTTGTCTGAAACAGGAGCCTCTTCCTACACCCACGTGTGTTTTGTGAACAGAAGCAGTGTGTGTCACGTTGGCTAGGCCTTGCTAATGAGAGTGAGAGTTGTAGACAAAATACTGCAAAGCTCGTTCTAATGCAGTCCAAGCAAATACAATCATCTGTCTCTTTCATGATGTTTATGAACTTTGAAAGACATAATTACATATTGGCTTTGTGAGGAACCTAAAGGTATCCAATGTTTTGTTTTGGTTGTATTCAGATTCGGCTTCGGTGAATCTGTTCTAAATTACATTTCTAAACCACAGCGTTGGCAGAAATGCATAGCGCTGTAACAAAAATAATTGGTTGTTTTGAATACACAGGTTTTTTGGATGTTAATAAAACATAGTGTAGTTCTGGAGCAAGGCAAAATCTGTCTGACCTGACCATGCTCAAAATTAATTTTCACAGTTGACTAAGAAACTTCACTGTATAATCTTTTGTTTTGTCTAACCTGTAAAATGTTTTATGCACCCTTGGATGGAGAGATCCCTCTTTTGTGATTCATGTAATTCATGTAAGATGCATGACATGATGAATACAATATCTGGCACTAATGTCATACCAACAACATGAATGGCTTATTCAATTTCGCTATGAAGACCCCATCTCATCAAGAGCTTAGATCCTACATTGTGACAAATAACCTACAATACAAATAACCTACAAATAACCTGCAGGCAAAAGCTCGCCATTAATATCATTCATTCAACTATTGCTTTCAACAGGGAGGTGCATGAAAAGGTTTGTATTTACACAACACCATTGATCTAATGTCACATATCAGCTTACTGTGGAGTGTTGTGGGAAGCCAGAAATGTCAAAAACCTCATTCACTTTGTGGTGTGGTGACACATTTGACCTTTGACTGGTTTATATTATCTGTTAGAAGGCCGAATAAATACTACTTTATGTATCACCAAGTGTTGAGTCTCGGAATCTTCGAACTTTGATCACAAAGAGGCGCGCACATAATCCATCATGCCGTGTGTTGGTGTTAGTTGATTAATCATCAAGAAGGGTGCACACACTTTTTTCCCCCTCCACACAATGCTGCCTTTATTGACAAGCTAAAGGTGTGTCTTCTAAAGGCCACTAAGCTCAGGTCTCAGCAGCGCACGTGTTTCACACCATGTGAGAGAGTGCGTGTGTCTAGCCACATGTCGGTGTTATGTTTGTGTGAGAGGAGGATGCTCGCGCGTGTGTGTGTACGTGCCTCTGTATGTGTGTGTGTGTGTGTGTGTGTGTGTGTGTGTGTGTTTATGCATGCTTTACAGAAGTCATTATATATACGTTACACGATCACGTGTAATTCACGTGCAATTGACTTAATGAATTTCATGGTGAAGTCATGGAAATCCTGATACGTCTGCTGTGGTGTCTGGTGTTGGTGACATTTCACTGTCCGGTTTATATTTCACCATTCACCGTCGAAACCACCGTTCAAATGAGTCCGTATTACGTCTCTGACCATGTGCTTTAACAATACTGGGCGAGAATTTGGCTGACGTTTCCTGATACAGCCGCCAATGGCTTTAGTGTACCTAAAAAATTGGCAACGCTTCACTGCACCTATTGAGATTTGAGCCGGTCTTGTGCTTGTGGAAGCACAACACCAGTATGACACAGTGTGATGAGTGAGACACTCATGGGTGTGATAGAGAGAGAGCACAAAAAGACCTTTCTTTCATCTGTGATCGATCAAATCTTGAAAGCGGCACTCCACCTCGTTTGTATTGACCTCTTGATGTCCGACCCGTCAAACATAATAAAACTTACATAATACCCAATGGGCAGAAACATATACAGGTTATTTTTGTAGTGGTTAGTTACACCTACAATTTCAAGTTAACTGATATTAACGATAAAATAAGCATATTTCACTATATTAATAGTGACTAAAACTTGAAAATAATTACTAGCAACTATATTAAACTCTATTCATGAGCAAAAAAGGAAAACTAATTGGTGCATATAGTAACTACTGGAATGTACTTTTACTTGAATACTATTATTACTTATTAGTAAAACGTAAACATTAACTCCTAATAGTTGTACCTATTTAATAGTGTCAATATTGTGAGCTTATGTGTTGCTCCTTGCAACTACCTGGCATTCACAGCTGGCACCCAACTCAGGGTGCACTATGCAGCAAGTACATGACCCTGAACAGGAATAGCAGGTAAACAGAGAGAAAAAGATTAAACAACACTCACAAACGGAAAAAGGAAGATAGCGATTGCAAGGTGTATTTTGTTGTACAAATATTTTATCCTTGTATCCTCATATCATGTCCTTATACTGTACTAAGGAAATCCTAATTGCTTTTGTCAAGGGGTTTTTAAGGTTTGTGTGGAATAGTTTTCTGGTGAAAGCTCCTTGGGCACAGTGTCTTTGTGTCGGCCCCCAGCATTAAAAGTCTTTCTTTCATTTGTGTTCACATTAAAAGGGCCCATGCATGTGTGCAGTTACCTCTGCCCACTGGAATGCGCCTCATAGTTTCCACGTCTAGTCGTCATCATGGTTGTGTGAGAGGTCAAAGCAGTGGCTCTAGGCGTTTCAGCTATTAGTCCGCAAAACGGAAATGACCTGCACCTCGGTCACCTGAGGGTGCATAAATTGAAAGACCTTATTTTAGATTCCAGGAAGAAAAACAACGAAGTTATTTTGGTGTGTGTAAAAGTGTTGCTTAAAATGCCCCAAAGTCACCTTTTGTGATATATTGTTTGCCTCTATGATCTACCTGTATTGAATGAGATTATTGGATTGTCAATTTAAATCGCGTGAGTAATGCCCCCACACACGGCCTGCCTATGCAAACACAATGTTATCCATGTATTGGAGGAGGAGGACAACGTACAATGGCGATGTGTGTGTTTGTTGGGGACGACTACAAAAGGACTTCAAGCACATCTTAAAGTAGCCTAAGCATCATGTCCTACAAAGAAACCTGTCTGGACATAATAGATGGTCATGATGATGAATAAGCCTGTTGTGGTTCACTAAAACAGCTTGGTATGTACTGCCACCTGCTGGGAAATATTGCAATTACAGTAATTGTTTAATTACACAAAATTCATATTTTGCAGATCTAGTACAAACACATTGGTCAATATTGCTCCAATGATTCATTTTCCATTGTGTGTCGATAATTATTAAAATGTGATAATATCATATCAACAAATACAAAAACTCAATCCACAAGATATATTACATGGTTAGAGGCATAGTAAAATGTGTCCTTTAAATGAAGATTACATTAATAGATGCAACCAACACATTGTGTTGGCTGTAGGCTATATATATTGGTGCGCTCGCGTCAACCGAAGAAACGCACCGAGTGCGCATGCGCGCTCCTATATACGCGACGCGCACCTGCGTTTTTAACGCGCACCTTTTCTACTAGCCCTCATTGGCGTAAACGACACAAGACACAAACGCAGACAGCAATCACCAGTGATCACCAGTTTACTCTGTGTCCCAGCAAAGCGGAGGACCGGGCCCCATGCATGCGGGGGCCCCATGGTGTCAGGGTCCGCTCACCGCTATTTATAGCCCACACTGAGGCCCCTCTGGCCGCGGAAAACACGCATGAATATGGATACCGTGCACGGCTGTGCGGAGACAGCAACTGGCTCAGACAGACAGACAGACAGGGGCGTCAGCTGCCACACCTTTGCTCCAGGGGAAAATGTAAATGTTTGTTTTTTTAAATACATTTATGAAATTACTCTGTCAATTTGTATTAATTATTATATTATTTAATAAATATAAATTAACTACAAATGAAAATCAGACACAACACAATCGACTTCTCTAGGTATTATCTTTCCCGACACACCTGTATCCCCCCTCCATATCTTGAAATGTGGTATCTCCCAGCCCCCCCTAACGAGACGACGGAGGTCAGAGCAGGGTCATTATTGTTATTAGCGCGATTTGTTTTGATTTGATACACATGTTGGAAGAACATGAAAAAAAATCATCAAGGGAGCAGTAGACGCAATTGTGCTGCAATAGAGTGGTCTAACTTTAAGGCTGTGGTCAGTGGACGTAAAGGAATCCATCGCAAGTCGGATTGACGCAAACAGGACAGATGAGGTGCAGGAGGACCGGGCTCACGTCAAATCCTTGTTCAAAATCACGTCGTTTCTGGGAAGACAGGCCCTCCCTTTGCGTGGCCACAACGAACAAGATGAGGCTAAAAGTAAAGGAAATTCCCTTGAACTTTTGGACGTTGTTGCAACAGATGACAGGAACGTGAAAAGCAAACAGGAACGCAGGTATGCACACTATTCTTCCCCAGAGGCAACACTGACGTAGTAGTTTGTGTCCATAGTTACGTTAGCGGATGCGAGTGAGACTGCATTTGAAAAAAAAAATGTTTTCCTAACCACACAGATAAGCTACATAGCAGACTTTTGTGATGATTATTTGCTGGCCATGTATGATTGATACTGTAGTTAAGTCATGTGACTAGTCACCTTGCCATACCTTAGCTTTGGCTGAATTGACGCCACTGAGACAGACAGACAGACAGACAGACGGACAGACAGACAGACCTGTTGTTCGCACCCAGAAAAAATAAAGGTGGCCCAAGTGGACCATTGCTATATTACTGTACTTGTGATGTAGATACTGGACAGTGCCCCTCAGATGAGTGAGGGATGAGGGATCCCCAAACAGGTATGAGTAGTAAATAGGACCA
>JAOPHQ010002088.1:20000-44655 GCA_030340625.1 Merluccius polli
GGGCTGTAAGTAAAGAGGCTGGGGTCTGCTGCTCGTATCCAGGAGACGAGCTCGTGCAGAAGGCCTGACCCGGACCCTCATACTCCCTTCCCTACACCCACACCCACACCTCCACCTTTAGACACACTTTAGAGGATTTCGCCGATGTTGAACTTCACCGCCGCCGCAGCGGACCACAGAAACAACAAGCGTCCTACAACATGGTGTATTTCAATAGTAAAAACCATTTTCCCAGTAGGGCTCTTCGAGATGACAAAAAACAAAATGTATGCAGGGGATGCTATTTTTCATATTAGGACAAAATTAAGTAGAGGAGTAATTCCACAACAAATCTACGGCATGAAAATGTTTTCCGTTGTGCGTTTAAAAAAAAAAAGAAACGGGAAGACGCGGAATCAACGGTAATCAAATTCGTTCTTCCCAGTGAGCACTATTCGGCGGGACATCATTAAAGACTCCCCGGGTCTGCATGGGATACGGCGGCCTCCTCCTCTCCTATAAGAGAGCGTTTCCTCTCCTGCCTGTGTTATAATGATGAAGAGCCCTTGTAACGATCCGGCCGCGGTCCGGCTGTCTGATACTTTGTGTGCAGCCCATTTCCCTGTCCCTCATTGTGTCTTTGTGTCGTCGTCGTGAGTCATTCAAGGCTGCCAAGGAGTAAATCCACCCTAACAACTGTCCTAAAAGGACACACAATCCCACACACACACACACACACACACACATACCCCCCCCGCTCCCCATACACACACACACACACATCCCCATACACACACACACACACCTTGTGCAATGTTTAATTATCTGGGGCTTCATTTAGTGTTTCAGTGCATTTAGGACGGCGCGCGCCGAAGACAATGCCGCCGCCGCAATCCACCCCCGTTCCGCGTTCACAATGGTGAACGCGGGCCAAGCGGCGACGCCGCCACGGCACCTGGCTCTCGATAGGTTGTTGTCTGGCGTCCTTTTGTGCCCATGCAGTGTGACATCATGCCCCCGAGCGTTGACCATCTGACCAGGGAGAGAGCGGCTCCGAACGCCAGACTAATAATAGGCGCCCATCGCCGAGGGTTTTCGGGTAATTATGCCCCACTGTGGGACGTGATTGTGTCCACGCGAAGAATATATAGAGAGAGAGGTGGAGGAAGAGGAGGAGGAGGAGGAAGAGGAGGAGGAGGAGAAGAGTTGAGATGAATAAATCAAGGCAGGCTTCGTTTTACGACTGCGTTTGGCGCGCTGCAATGCAAAAAAAAAGTCCCACCAGAACCCCACAGCAGTTGGGGGGGGGGGGGGGGGGGGAAACACTTGGACGGCGGTCGGGGTCAAAGGTGGAGGTAGGAAGGACATTATAAGAACAAGGATTGGATCAAATAAAACGGTTCCCGAGGTAGGAGGGGGTGAGGACCCCGCGGTCAGAGCGCCGCACTCATTCTAACCAGGTTCTCAAAGCAAGGTTCCTGGCAAGAGCGCGTCTGCCCGGGTTTTCCGAGACCTGCCCTTGAACCCGGGTCCAAGGGAATAAACTCGTTCCGTGTCGAAAAGTGGAGAAAGGAGGCTATTATCTGACACGGCCCCATAGAGGAGGAGGAGGAGGTGGTGGAGGAGGAGGAGGAGGAGGCGCAGGGAAGGGAGAGAGAGAGCTCACAGTGAGAGGAGAACGAGGCCGAGAGCGGACCACCGGACCAAAGTTTGTTTGCACAGTGACTTTCATACTGTTTGTGTTTGTGTGCTATCTGCACTGTGTTGTGTGTTTGAACGTGCTGTATCACAGTGTGTGTGTGCGTATGTGTGCGTATGTGTGTGTGTGAACGGGGGAGTCGATGTGTGCGTGGGTGCGTTTGTGCGTGCGTTTCGTTTGTGCAGTATCACAGCATGCGTGTGTGTGTGTGCTTCCTTTGCAGTATCACGGTATGCGTGTGTGTGTGGGTGTGTGTACTGTAATTTGCAGTATCACAATGTGTATGACTGTGACTGTGTCTGGTGTGTGTGTGCGCGCGCGTGTGTGTGTGTGTGTGTGTGCGTGCGTGCGTGCGCGCGCCCGCTCACTGTGAGCAAAGGAAGGTTTTTGCGATTTACATTTCGGGTGCACATGTACAGGAGTAGCGACAAATCCACAAAAAAAAAAAAAAAACCCCAATGCCTAAAAATAAAACGACTTGAGAATTAATTAAAGTCAGAGAGTGTGCAGCAACAAACAGATGTGTCCTATTTAGGGCCCTAATATCAACTTTTAGCTAACCAGAGAACTTGTGATTGATAGCGTCTGTCATCGCGGTGCGCGGCTCACACGTAACGCACTAATCTCATCCAGCGGTTTGCCCCGCCGACATGCACATGTGTTGTGCGCATGCGCGTACGTACGCACGATGCGCACATACACCCCGGGTCTTCCCTTTCCTTTTATTCAAATCCCATCAATTGAATGGAGTGATCAGAGGCTCCGGCCCTCTCTCAACCCCCCCCCCCTCTCTCTCTCTCTCTCTCTCTCTCTCTCTCTCTCTCTCTCTCTCTCTCTCTCTCTCTCTCTCTCTCTCTCCCTCTCTCTCTCCCTCTCTCACCCCCTCTGCAAGAGCTTAATCTCTCCTTGACACATTGGAAAGGCTGGCTGCACTTTGATGATGCAGCCACGGTACCCTTGTGGGGCTTTCTGGGGATACTCTGTGTGAGTGTACCGCTCTACCTCCGTCAGCTGTCTGGAGAACAATCGCTCAGTACAAAGCCGTGTCAAGGCGTCAGGGAGCGCAGGAAGCCTCTAATTCACCCACCCGGCTCCTCGCGCGCCCCGGCTGCAAAACACACGGTTGGAAAAAGGAGGGGGGGGGGGGGGGGGATGGAGTATCGGATGGGGGGGGGGGGGGTTGGTGTAACCGAAATCCCCGATGCAATTAGCGGTGCTCCTAGAGGGCCACAGGGGTTGTGCCGCCGCCGCCGCCGTTGCCGCCGCCGCTTCCGCGTGGCGTGATGATGTCGTCGGCGCGCCGGCAGAGCGCGAGGCCCGGCGCGCCGCCGCCGCCGTCTCTCTCTCTCTCTCTCTCTCTCTCTCTCTCTCTCTCTCTCTCTCTCTCTCTCTGTCTGCCCTCGGCTCTCTCTTTATTGTGTTGCATTTTGAGCGCGTGAACCGCGCGTCTTGCGTTCCTTGCGCGTTCCGTGTGACCACGCGGCGTCGGCGTCGCACGAAAAAGTGTTTAAAAAAAAAAAAAAAATGAGTCCCCCCCCCCCCCCCCCCCCCCCCCCCCCGAATATTAGCCCTGAGCGGATTTTATGGGATTATATTACTCATTTTCACCTTAGTCTCGAAGATTACGTAGGATAATTGCGCGTTCAATAGCCTACCCCAGTCACACCTTGACGAATCACCCCAAAATATATAAATGCTTTCCCCAAAATCCTTTTCTTAATATTTAATGTTACAGTCGGGTGGATCTTCAATGAAACGTGGGGAGGGGAGGGGGGAGGCGGGGGTGGGGGGGGGGGGGAGGGGGGTCTTTGGACTCTCATATTGTTCCGGTTGCTACAGGAAGGCATTCATCTCCAAAGAGTTAATCAGGGAGAGCAAACTGACATTTAGTCAATGGAGGAGGTAGGGATGATGATCATCCACCACCTCAACAATAATAATCCCCAGGTCTCTCTCTCTCTCTCTGTCTCTCTCTCTTTCCACTTCTCCATTATAATGATAGATTTGAGTTGGATAACACCCACACTGTGGAGACATGTCACGGCGGAGGAATGAGCCTGTGTTCTGGCGGCACGGGGGATGGGGGGAGGGGCGGGGGGGGGAGGGGGGGGCGCAGAACGCCATGTGTGCATCAAATGTGATCATCTTCAGAGATATGCTCCATCGTCGTGGGCCGCCAGCGTCTGGGCGAGGGGGGGCTTCGGTCGGTGACGTCTGGTAACGTCTTGTGACAGCCACACACAGACCAATCCCTCACGGGCTAAACCCCCCCCCCCCCCCCCCCCCTCCCTCCCCTGCCCCCGATCTACCTGCGAAATGACCACTACCATCAGTCTAGATCTGTCACCCCCCCCTCCCCCCCATCCCACCTCACCCCCCCACCCCACACACATGTCATCACAAGGTGGGCCTCATGCGCTCTAAAACACACAACAGACACGAACACAAAGTACAGTGTGTTGTGTTGGGGTTAGTGTGGGTGTGTGTGTGTGTGTGTGTGTGTATTGCTTCACTTCCACGTGCTGCAGGAATGCGTTCAGCAAGGACACACGGATTAATCAAAAGCAGATGTATCACCCTTAAAAACAAACACACGCACGCGCGCGCACACGCACGCACACGCACACACACATTTACGGGAAACAAATACAGGATTACAAACAATTACAGGAATAATACAGGCTAAAAAACTCAGAATCTAACATCTTTACTATTCATTCCAGAGCTTATTTGTCGGATACGTGAAATATTGTACTTTATCGTTATTTGCAATTTGTCACCGGCTGTCGTGTCGGGCGTCCCCCGATCTGCTGTGTGTGCTTTTCTCTTGCGTTACACCAAATTTACTTTCGCTACCCACCACATCTCAACATCAGGAGGCAACGTTCTGTAAATTGTAAATGTAATCAATTATTCAAATGTATTATAATGTATGTATATTGTTATTCATTGTGAAAGCTAGCCAGACGTTTGGTAGTTGGCTATGATAACAATGTGCCACACACCTCAACATTTCGACCGTCCCTTCCCCCGCAGGATTAGAGAGCTATCCTGGCAACGCTAACCCAGTTGGTGGTGTTTCTAGATCATTCAGCGGCAGGTTTTCAGTGCCGGATTTGGATCCTGTTCCCCTCGCATTCGGGGGAAAAACTCCCAAGAGTCCCAAACCGAAAAAAATAAACCGTTTACAGAGTTGTAGGCGAGACTTTGGCGAACATTTCAGTATGCGGCTATCTAGAGGCTAGCAAGTTTATGCTCAAAGAAAAAAAAGGGATATCCAATGATATGGTCCGGGACCACGTGTTGAAACCGAGATGCATCTGGGCCCCCCCGCCGCCAGACCAGACCAAACCGGCCGGGTTAACAGTGACTACCGGGCCGCTTCCTCCTCGAACGAGGCCATGCGGCGGCAGCTGTACGGAGGTCATGGCCACGCCAGAAGCCCGCAAAGCCAAAATGCATTCTGGATTTACAAGTCTGCAAGGCCAGCACAAATGTGTGTGTGTCCTCTTAGTAACTTGTGCGTTGGGTGCATTGTTCATCACCAACAGAGATATCTTAACGATGTCAAAGTGTTCTAGGTCTTAGTTTATCTTTAAGTGCTGTGCAAAACCGCAAGAAAAATGCAGAGTATATTATTGTGTTAGTAGTTTAACTTGTTATTTACATGTGATAAGTCTGAATATCAAATGGAGATGTTATGAGTATATTACACAAGTGACTTTGACCACTTATAGTTATACTTTTAGTTGAATTAGTATTCCTTAGTGCTGTCTGTTTTTACCAGCTCCTTTTTAATTGGACGCTATTTGTAAGAGATTTATAGTAGATAGTAGGCCTATAGTACTGTAGATCAATCACCTGTTTGGTCCAAATGTAAAAAGTGTTTCATATAGTATTTAGAGAGACGTCTGCCTCCTACTATCCATCCATTATATTAGTATAATTCCATTGTACTGTAATTGGATAAGAAGTATTTTTAATATTGTAAATGTATAGAATGTCAAGGAAAATGCCATATATAGGCTACTATACATATACCTATGTACTGTATATACCTAACATATATATATATATATATATATATATATACACACACAGGAGAATCTTGGTGGTCTTTTCATTAACAATCACCTCAACAAGTTCATAATGATGACGCATATGTTGTTTTCCTTAGTCTGAGCATTTTAAATAAAACAAAAAACAACTATATACAACTACATTTCAAGTTCAAGGTGTCAATATATAAATGTAATTAACTACATAACTCCTGTTGATTCCCAGTGAGTTCATAAACACAGAGGCCAGCAACGCAACAAGACACGATCAACTTCAACAATCATTTACTTCACTGGGAAAATGAGATCAAATAAATGCGGAAACCTCCAACATAATTACAAATGTATTTTGACCATCAACTGCATGTCATTATAAATACTACGCTATTAGGCCTACTGGGTGATGTATTGTAATATACCGCAAGAAGTGCTGCCTCGGAGGATAACCCAAATGTTTTTTAACATGTTTTTACTGGCAGGGTTGACTTGGTTGAAAGAGTGCTCTCTCAGGTGTTTCCGATGCTTATTTCCTCCTGAAAGACGGCTTCCCGGCTTATAAGAGAGCAACAAAGGTCTGAAATTTAATTCCCCGTCCTCACAAATGACAAAAAAGTGCAAGGGTGGGATTCATATTCATCACCGTGTTTGCGTTTCGCAACGCTGAATTATATTCCAACAGGACTCTCTGAACAATCTGTACTTCTCTTCTGTCAAGTGTAACTTTGAGCATTGTGTGGGATCAAGCAAAAATTAAAAGCTCAAACCTCTGTTTGTGTGTGTGTTGCGTCTGCACGAGGACTGAAGGGCTTTGCACACAGAAATAAAGTGGCTTCCTCTCGTCTCGTCTGCATTAGGAGACAGAGTCTATGCTGACTTGTACGCTTTTCAAGAGAATTCCACATTTGTATGGCTGAATCGATACAATTAAAATGGCCTTTTTTTGGCGCGGAAAGCGTTTTCCCCCCTCGTCGCGTCTCAAAGTGGGGAGGCCTGCCTCAGCACAGTTGTTGTTTTCTCTCGCCACACCATTTACCTCAATTCTATCATCAGTGACAACCTGCTAGCAAACTTCAAGACTGTAGCGCCACGCATAAAACAAATCATTTCAGGGGCGTCAGCAAATAACGTGTGTGTGGCGCCGATGCAAATCTGTTCGCCCCTTTCCCACACGCACCGCCGCCGCGCCGCCGCACCCCACCCTCGCCGCACCCCACCCACCCTCGCCCCCACCCACCCCGGTGTGCGTTAATGGTGGCTTTTGTGTACCTATGCTGCTTTGATGGCATGTCATGGAGCAAGGCACACTCATAATAATAATAATAATAATAATACTACAGGGGTGAGCTGGTTTCTGTGTTGGCTGAGAGGAGCAGAGAGGTGTGGGAGGGTGTTTGTTTGTTTGTTTGTTTGTAAGAATATAATTGATCCATATTCGTATTTCGAAGTAGCCTATTAATGATTTAAAGGTCGTATTCAAAGGTTATATTTAAATCACAGTTTAAGGAGTGTTTATCTAGCGTATATTGTGTTGTTAATTTAAAATCAATGAACAGTATTTACTTAGATACAATATTCCTAACTTTTTTTCTGTTATAGTATCAAAACACACAAGCCTGCTGTACATCTGTCAAGGCAGGGAGGAGAACCCACACGCAGAGATCAGACTCAGGGTGCGACAGGAAGCTTTACGTACGGAAACAAACTGAACACTAACAAGGAACCAACAAAGTGGGGCAGAAACCAGGAAACTTAAAACATACATGGAATAAAGGTGAACAGAAAAGCGAATTAACACCGGTGACAAACATTACACTAACGACACAAAGGAAAAAAAAACAGGTAAAGAGTGGGGTTGAGGCAGGATTGTTACAATATCAAATATGTGTGATTTGTTTTACTGTACATATGATACGCCTATGTGAGTACATATTCCCTTATGTACTCACATAGGCATAAACAAAAAGCTAATATCTGTGTGATTAAAGTTTCAGGTGAAGAGAAAAGTGGCGGTGAAGCGCTAGAGTGGGTGTGTGCCGTGACTGCTGCCGATTCCATTCATCTTCCGGGGCGCCGCCACACCTTCTGATTTAACAGCCTGCTCTTTAATTATGATTAGGCTTTTCAAACTCGTCACCCTCCTCATCGCTCAATTATAACACGATATTGATTTTTTTTTATCCCGCGGAAAAACAATCAAGGATGCCCAAGCCAGGAAACCACCATGATATGCATTCTAATATGATGAATGGGTGTTTGATCCCGCGTTACATTAAAACGCCGTCTCACACTGACATTAGTCACTGAATTAATGATCGGCGTAAACGACCGAGACACTTTTAAAGAGACTTGGACCCCTGATACTTTGTTGTTCATTTTTACCGGGATACTTTCCATATCGACCTGTTTCCATCGAGGAAATTCACAGTTAACGCTGTGAAAAATGCATCGCTCTCGATCGCACGTAACGGTGAGTTCCCTGTAATCACTTTACGTTTGGTGAAAATGTACCACACGCGTCGAAGTACAACAGAGTACACATCCGGCGCCTATTCGACCGCCTCTGTTCCACACAGCGGTGCGGCGCAGGGCGTATAGGCCGCACGAAACAATGTAAACAACGCTCGCCATCGCGGTGCGCAGATACAGAGCAGACAGACAGATATATTAGGCGCCGTTGCCAAGAACCGCCCGCCTCAAATAGAGAGAGAGAGAGAGAGAGAGAGCGAGAGCCGAGCGTACGATTACAGGCTCGCGCGGCCACAGAACGGGAGCATGTGGCAGTGTCAGCAGCCCACTGCGCCGCGGCCAGCTTTCCCGGGGCTCAGGCTGCGCCGCGCTCCATACGGAGGGCCCTGCGCTGGGGGCCCTGGGGCGCCACAGTCCCAGGTCAGCAGATGGGCCTGTGATTATTATTTCCAGGCCTGTCTTACCTGACCACTTCCTCACTCCATGAACAGCTGTTTCGCTCGCTTCACTGTTCACCGCGACATGAACGGCCATTTTTCTTCCGTTCTTTACTTTGTGCACGGTATAAATCTTGAGCGTGACCCCACTCCGGGGCTTCGTCCACCTGTGTCTTACCTGGGGCAACACCCCCCCCACCCCCCCCCCCCCCTTGGAGGATTAGCTTTTTTCTCTCTCTCTTGTCTGTTTTTTTCTTTTTAAATCCTTTCTTTCCCCCCCCCCCCCCCCCCCCCCCCTCTTTTATTTTATCCAGCCGGGTTAAAAAATGAAAAAGAATTAGCCAAATCGTTTATCAGACGTCAGACAACTGGAGCATTTCAACGTGACCCTAATTGTACCCCCACCGATAAAAAAGTTTGTTGTCTATAACACTTTTTTGGTTTATCCCCCCTTTTACCCTCGAGCCCAAACCGCGCAAAGTGGTCTGAAAAATGTTAGAGATGTCTTATTGACGTGTTACTACATGCACCTGTGTGTGTGCGTGTGTGTGTGTGCGTGCGTGTGAGTGTGTGTGTGTGTGTGTGTGTGTGTGTATGTGCGCTACCCAGGTCCTTTTCGCTTTACCTTTTTAAAACAATTGTATTATTCCCGCGTCCGGTCAGAATATCACGTCAAAACTCATACCGCAATATGTGATAACATTAAAATAAAAAAAAGAAAAGATGAATAATTCAGAAATCCATAATTTCCACGAATCCATAATGAGACCAAATAAAATAGAAGGTTGTTGTGTGCGCGCGGTGAGAACACCTTAATTTTCGCAGACCTTGTCACGTTTAACAATCACATGCTCCAGGCTGTAGTGCTTTTGGATGAATACCTCTTTAGTGAAGCAATTCATCACACCACAGGGATTATTGTTGTACAGCACCTGGTGCTCAGACTATTTCTGTGTTCTAAACACTGTCAGTACAAACCATTTGTACACTATCCCAGAATGCTTGCGCAGCCTCATTACCGGCCCATTACTCTAGTAGGGTTTCCTAACCTCCCCAAATTTTTAGTACGCTATTTTAATCTTACCGTCACGTCCATTCCTCATCTTTATGCGGGCGTGCGAAACCTGAGAAAGACACCCGGGAAAAAAAGACGTTTGGAAATTCCTATGTGATCGGTTTACATCCGTTTCGCTTAATGCTTGCTTGTTGAAGGAACATAAATAAAGGAATATCTATTTTGTGTTATGTATTAATTAATTTTTTTGGAGAGCGTCACAGTCGAGGGGTTGAAGATTTCCGCTCCTTCGCGGACTTACGAGGTCTCGCCGCGGCATAACTCTCTTGTTTTCTGTATTTACCGTTCCTCGGATACCTCCCCGTTTCCAAAAAAAACACCAACAACAACAAACAAAAAAACTTTTGGAGTCGGTGAGATGGTGTATTGGACATTGATGGGATCCCAGAGTTTGGTGCGAGATACCAACCGACTCGAACCGCCTTTGGTCTGAGAAAAACAACATCAAAAGTCATATTTACAGTTCTTTCAATCCAAGAGAGACTTCCTTTCTGCAGTACAAACAGCTTTTGGTAAGTGGTTTAACAGCAACAAAAACAACTGCAGGGAAACATTTAACCAGAATACAAAGAATACTGCTGCCGAGCTTTTAAGCTCCTCAAATCATTCAACATAGATTCAGTGGCTGAATAAAAGAGCAGTATCTGGCTTATTTATTGATGAAAATGAAATGGCTGAGAAAGGCGTTTTTCTTTGAAACGCACAACATGAAATAATAACTGATTCTTCTCAACTGAATGTGCTGAGAATAAAAAAAAGAATAATTGTGTGCACGCGTGTGTGTGCACGTGTGTGCATGTGCGTGTGTGTGTGGTGGAGTGGGAGTGTGTGGGGAGCTTGTGTGAACATAGTTTTATGGCTTTGGCAAACAACGCGCATAAAAATGCCACCAGTTGTATTTAACACACACACATAAAAACACACCAGAGAGGTCAGTCGGTAAACGCTTTCAACTTTGACCTCCGTGGCCGAGGGATCGGGCCTCCTCAGCCTCTTTTCCCGTTCAGACTACCCCCCCGCCCCCCGCCACCCCCCCCCCCACACACACACACACACACACACACACAAACACACACACACTCCCACAGACCCCTCCCTCCTCTCTCCCTACAGTGTGTGCTCCTGCAAAGGGAAAAATTAATTATGGAGATTTTCCTGATAGGGAAAACTTGGTTGCATTTGCGTTTCCTTTTCGCTTGGGCCGGATGGAGGTGTCCTGGAGCGCTGCTCCAACCTTACAGAGGAACCGAGCTGGAAATATAACTCTCAGCGGTGGGGGGAAACCCTGCGGGGCCACCTCTCCACCAGCCGGGGCACGGGCCACTCCATTTATCTGCCAGTGGCCCGGGCCTGTCCGATACACACACTCTCTTTCACAGGTGGATTTATCACCACCGCCCGCAGCCGAAGGCCGCTGCAAACCCAACGTGCGCGGGGGCCCCCCCCCCCCCCTCCATTTTTTATAGCGGCTAAGCACGGCCCGCCACGGCTCACTCTCCTCAACCTCTGGAGCCCAGGGTTATATTGTACTCTCCTCCTCCTCCTCCTCCCTCCTCCTCCCTCTCCTCCTCCTTCACCACGTGGTTTATTTGTGTCAACGCTCCATTTTTTGTAGGTAGTTTGGGGGAAACTTCAAAAAAGAGAGAGAGAGAGAAAGAGGGAGAGAGGGAGAGAGAGAGAGAGAGAGAGAGAGGGAGAGGGAGAGAGAGGAGAGAGAGGAGAGCGACAGGAGAGAGAGAGAGAGAGAGAGACAGAGAGAGGTTGGTTATTTGTGGTTGACTGCTGTGTGTGTGTGCGTGTTTATGCGTACGTGCACGCATGTGTGTATTTCTGTGTGTGCGTGTGTGTGCGTGCGTCGCCCAGGTTACGGTGCGTGTTCCTCTAAGCCCACCAGGCACGGATGACAGTGGAAGTGAGACATAGGGAGGAGAGCGTTCGGCATCCATCGGTAGGTTAGCGGCACGCGCCGAGGTTTACGGCTCACACTGGGTTAAAACGCAGTGACTTTGGAGCTCAGCACCGCCTCTTGGGGGACACAGAGGCACGCGCGACTTTGAAAGCAAAGGCGGTTTTCGGTGTGCTCTTAGCGAGCGCCACCTCATGCCACAAAGAGCCCAGCTGTGAGAACTTATGTAACTGGGGGGTTAGGGAGAGGAGAGAAGAACGGGATGTGTTACAAGTGACACTGAATAATAACACAAATGAAGAAAGCCCAGCAGCCACAGATGTCTCCGGCTGGGCCGCAAACCTTTGCAAAAGTAAATGATTACGCTGATGCAAAAAGGAGTTGTACTCTCGCTCATATGAAGATGGAAGGATATATTGTTTGATTTTTTTTAAATGTATTGTCGTCAATCGATATTCTACTGCGTGATTGGAAAACTGGGAATAACTGTTCAATTCATTTAGTTGGGATGGTGGATTTAAGCTTCACAAGCTGTTTTTTCAGTAATTCAATATGTGTATGCAGTAGTAAATAACAAGTTGAAAGAAAGCATTCAGCCCCTACCCTGACAAATCTGACAGATGCAGATAATAATGGCAATAATATGAAATATGATTGTGATTTAATGAAGTATTTCCTATAGAGATAATATTGTGCTGTGCACAATCAACAATCATTATTGATATCAATGTAATATTTACTGAGGAAAAGGCAGCAGTTATTCTGAATATCAAAGGTCAAATCCCTGGGGGTAAAACAAAGACTGGATGGTATGGAAAAGAAGGTATCACTATTTCCACTGTAGTTGTAGCTGTAGTTATTTCACAAATGGCGTAAGGTAAAACTCATACTGGGTTAAAAAATAAATCTTCAACACGGTCACTTTGCCCACAGCAACGTCTCATGTCAAAGTGCTGTTTTTCCTGTGCAGTCAGCTTGATTCAGAGAACAAATATCTGTTTTAAGGAAGCCACGATGGCAGCCAACCCGTCCCCCCATGCAGGCAGTCAGCCTGGGGCCAGTGGCAAGCTGGCCCCGGCCCCCCCGGCCCCCCCGGCCCCGCCGCCCCCCCCCCCGGCACCAGCACCGCTAGCAGCGTGTCCACTTCAAGCCTCGGCCACACCTCCGCACGCGCTGGCCTGTCGGGCAAGCCTGCGGCGCCTGTACCTGGCAAACGCCGGCGCGCTTCGCCGAGAAAAAGATTTATACCCAGTGCTTGACCTACTTGAGTTTGCATCTATATTAGCCTAGGAGAGGGCTTCATTGTGGGGGAGGGAAAGGTCACGGTGCTCCCCGGCCTTTCTACCGGCGCATCAGGATGATGGAGCTGGCTAATTTAAGGAGCAACAGTTGTCCCCTCGGTGGATACAGATGGTGCGCTGCAGCCCATCTCAAGGCACACGCCCTGACAGCCCAGTCTCCTTCCTGGAGCTCGTCTCTTTAGATGAAGGCCTGCTGGGTAGAGGAGGGAGAGAGGAATACCGCTTCATCTGCACTAAAGTCAATCACACACATCGTACTAATTAGTTTTGTTTTCAGAGCCTTTTTACACAAATTCTTGATATTTAAAAAAATATATTGTTTAAGTTAATGAGTTAAGAAGCCTTATAAGGCTCTTGGTTTTTAATTACAACATCGGTAAGATATAATTATTGGAATGACTTTATTATAAACTCCCCGAGCAAGTTTACACAATATTGAATCCTTATTAATATACGAAGTAATCAGTGTCACTCCTAACTGTTCACCCAAGGGAATAAGATATTTAAAGCTATGTGTCTTATGTTTGATAAAGCCATGTTGTACGTCTGGTGTATAAAATGTTAAAACAATAAAATGTAATATTTTGATATTGGATTTTATTACATTTTCGGTTAATATAAAGCTATCTTAGAGCATGTATACTCCCCATGTATTATGGTACACAACAAATAACGTGTAACATTATTCCATTTAAAAGTATACCGTTTTTTTCCGTCCCCCCCCCCCCCCCCCCCCAAGCATTTCTTATTCATTGTTGCAGTGTTACTTTTATTCAACCGCTCCCAACAAAAAAGCGTACATTTAAAGCACCTGGCACAAAACCCGAAAAATAAATAAATAAATAAATAAATAAATAACTGTCTGTGTCTGTGGAAGGAAACACATGAGGAACGTCCCGGGAACCTCGGGTAATTTACATGATAGAATAACCTTCCCTGTGTTTGGAAGTAAAAAGCAGCTAATGTATTCAGTGTATTTGTGGTCATGCTCTTCAGCTTTTTTTTTTTCTTTCCTTTATCATCTGGAGAATAGCATTAAATCACCTCACAGGGGGAATGAGCCGAGGCGAAGAGAGAGAGAGAGAGAGAGAGAGAGAGAGAGAGAGAGAGAGAGAGAGAGAGAGAGAGAGAGAAGAAGAAGGGGGCTTCTCCATCTAATGAATTCCAGGGAGAATAAACATGCCTGTGAATACAGCCCTAATCACAAATTAAGTGGTTGTTGCCATCATACCTTTGTACAACCGACCCGCAGACAAGGACCTGGGAATATGCCTGCACATTATTTTTCTGCTCAGACAGAAAATGAGGGAGGGGGGGGAGGGGGGAAAGAAAGAAAAGAAAAAAGATAAGAGGTGAGGCAAGCCGGTTGTTAATATCCATGTCCGTGTTTAAAGATAGGACGTGAGCGTCTGCGCTTCAATCGCATCTTCCTTTGCTCCGCGTCTGGACCGACAGTCTGAGGGTCAAACCGGCCCGACCCCCGGGGCGGCCGCACCTTTTTGAAACCCTCATCAAATAAATTCTCGCTTAAGTTCTTCGGTTCGTCTCATCTGGGTTTGCCCTCATGTACGGCCGCGTGAATAAACTAACAAACGAGCAACTTTGCCGTCGAATATTTGTACGCACGTTTGTCCACAGACTTCGGCCCCCTCGTCGAACGAGGAGGCGGCGGCGGCAGTGGAAGGAGCGGAGAGAGAGAGAGAGAGGGGCAGGAAGACGAAAGACGGGGCGAGTTCCTCTCCGTGAATAATCCCTGGGAGAAGGTCTTTGAAGTAGTTCCTACTGCAACCGGGGGAAGAAGGTGCAGAGGGCAGATTTTAATCAATACAGGAAAACAAGGCGCTCAGGGGACCTCGGAGAAGCTTTTCCCCCCGTTTCGCCGCGAAGATTAAACACCTCTGTCTCAGACACGCCCGCCTCATGTCAGAGAGGCCGGGCAACTTCAAATTCATCCATCAAATTGGTATCAAACTGTGTTTTTCTAACAAAGCAATGTTACGTGACATGTATTCTCCCCTACAGCTGTAGGTGAGCGACTATATCATAAATCACCGCAGACAAAGCTCAGCTTGACCTCTAAACGATTTGTGTATCGGGGCTCTTTTGATTCGCCGCGGAGTCCTTTTTTGGCCGCGACGGCGATACACACCCGAACCACGCACGCCATCACCAGACAATGCAGCGCTATGCTGATCTCCGCATATTAACATAATCCTTTGGTTGTTGGGGGTTTTTTTGCGTCATAAAAGCCCTGTGACTGATTGGTTTCATACAATGGAAATATCTATACTGTGTTTTTTTTTTCCGCTGGCGTTGGGGAAACCTACACACACACACACACACATGTGTAGGAGATTGCCATGAGTTATTTCAAGGGGGAGGAAGCGGTAGGAGCGCACTGGATGCCTAATAAACGACTGTGTGCAAATTCCTTTGAGGATTGTGTGTGAGTCTTTGTGAATTCAAGGATAGTCACTCTTCAGACACAGTGGCGGTGGAGGTCCCCTTGTTTTCAGGGACTCTCTGTATGAGCCACGACATTTTTCTTGTTGTGGTAATTAGACACTCCCAGTCACGGAGGGGGGGGGGGGGGGGGGGGGGGGGTGCTGGCTGGCGGGATGCTTTCGCTGGGAGAAGGAAGAAGAAGAAGAAAAAAAAAAAAAATATCACGTGATTAAAAGATCCCGAATTCATGAGAAGGCCAGAGCCCGATAAAGCCAGCACCCCCCCCACCCCCACCCCCCTGTCCACCCCCCCCTGGAGCTTTCTACTGGCGCCCCCCCCCCCCCCCACCCCCTCTCCCGCTCTCTCCCCCTTTCCTCTCTCCATCCCCTTGCCTCTCTCCCTCTCTCACCTCCCCACCCCCCCCCACCCCCCCACCCCCCCCCAGACTACATTAGAGTAGAACAAGGGGACCCGCAGAGCTCCTCCAGTGGTCCAGGCTGCTGCTCATTTGATGTGTGGTCTCAACACACTGCCCCCGCTGCCACTTTGACTCATTTAAGGGGATGATGATGAGAGAGAGAGAGAGAGAGAGAGACACACACACACACACACACACACACACAAACACACACACACACACTGGATGTTTTACAGCAGACTTTTGAACCATCAGACACACAACAGCTGAACCGCTAATAGGAAAAAAAAGAAGATTTGTGTCTTAGAAGAAAGTGTTTTATCAAGTGTTTTATGAGCTGTAAGGGAACGCTTGGCTTGGAGGATGAAACGCGGTACAATGATGGAGGCAAATCGCTGCCAAACCCCACCATCACCCCATCACCCCGCCATTCCCACCCCCCCCCCCCGTCCGTCCGTCCGTCCGCCGTCTCAGGGCTGGCGGGACGCAGTCCTCTCTCTCTCTCTCTCTCTCTCTCTCTCTCTCTCTCTCTCTCTCTCTCTCTCTCTCTCTCTCTCTCTCTCTCTCTCTCTCCCTTCTGAGGAGCGAGGGTCAGAGACAGAGGGCCGGGGCTAAATAATTGATCAATGAGCGAAGCAGTGAAAACAGAAACACAGCTTAGCACTGTATTTCCCCTTCTCCCGCTGTAATGTGCATCCAATCCCACAGATCCATCAAGTACATGCAAAGCTCTGCTGTGCTGAAAGGCCTCCAAGTTCACTTCAATTATTCAGCATCCCTCCCAAGATTATGAATTATTGAGCTAAAAGTATGTTCCATATAGACGGCCACGGAGCCGCGCCGAAGACAGTGCCCACTCTGTTGGACGTGTGGGAGGGCTCTGTTTAAGTTCAAAATCGTAAATTGGAGCTAGCGGGGAAGCGTTGAAGAATCCTGAACGACAAGTGGACCTGCGGTGGCGGCCGGATTCAAAGAATACGTAAAACGGCGTTCAGGTTGAAGCCGCGTTAACTAATCTAGCCGGGTAATGCGACACAAACAAACATATGGAATTAGGTAAGCAGCCATCGCCAGAGAGACCGAGAATTGTAGGATGTTAATTATTTCACAGTTTTACTTTGGCAAAAAAAAACGCTCAACTCAAAAGTTAGTCTTTTTTTTTTTTTTTTTTTTCCCCGTCGCGGCGCAGAGTGAAAGTGTTATTATGTGCCATCTGCCGATCAGGCGCTAGCAGCCAGCTCCACTCTCTGTGCTATGAACGCCGGCTTCAGAGGAAGAGTTGGGGTTCAATTTACTTGGCTTGACTGAAGGAGGAAACAGATGATACAATTAATTATCAATAGGTCCCTCCAGTAAATCAAAGCCATTTTGGCAGCGCATGACAAAAAAAAAACAGAAAAAAAAGAAGAAAAAAAAAAAAGAAAAAGAAAAAAAGCGCGCTCCCAACCCGGCGTGCCAAGGAAGCCCTCATTGCCATCTCCTCATTGGCCATTCTCAACAACTGCTCTCTCGCCGCTTGCCTCCAGTGCGCTCCACAAGGTGTTTGAATAGCCTGTTCAAATATTTTCACTGTTCATCCCTTTACGCATGCGAAGGTACGCTCTACGTGTGTGTGTGTGTGTGTGTGCGTGTGCGTGCGTGTGTGTGTGTGTGTGGGGGGGGGGGGGTTGATGCTTGGAAAAGCCAAAGCGTCAGTATTGGCCGATCCACGTTCAGCTCCCATCCTCCTCCCTGTAGCCCAGGCTCTTTCTAATGAGCCCCGGCTGTAGCCGAGCCAAGCCAGGCAGGGAGCGCTCATACGCGCTCATTATATCCCCCCCCGCCCTTCCCCTTCCCATGCTTGGACTCTCTGTGTTTTTTTCTTGTTTGTGGCGAGTCTCTTTATTTCTTTATGGTAGGGTAAACATTTACACAGGGGCGTAGGGGGGGGGGGGGGGGCGTAGGGGATGGGGGGGGGGGGGCTTGACCATTGGGCCCAGGGGAGTGGTGGTAATGGAAAAGCGCTGCTGCCCTCCTGCCTCCTTAACAGAATAACTCACTCACTCACGCTCACTTTGGCGTGAAGCTTTTATTGGAATTTACAACTGTCTGGGGAGAGTTCATCGGCGTGTGTTTGAAATGTGACTGGGGCCTTACCAAGCAAAAGGCCATTAGGTAAAGGCTTTGTTTTTCTAACTAGCTCAGAAAATCCCATGTTTTCTTTTGCAAAAATGTCCCGGGAAGGAAAAAAATACATTACGTTCACCGGTGTGCTTTTATTTTGAAAATGCTTTTTTGTTTTTTTTTTCGGCGCTTCTAAGCTACTTGATGTGCTCTGATGACACTGACCGCTGCCCATTCGATTACACAGTCACTGAAATACAATTTTGAGAAAATATATGGCGGGGGGGGGGGGGGGGGGGGGGGGGGGGGAGGCAACTTCAGAGGCTGAAGCTGAAGCAGTGGATGCGGGGGCGCACTCTCCATCGGCGTGCGCGACGAAGTTCTCGCGTGTGTGACTAAAGTGTCTGTGTTATAGAGAGCAATTATGTTGTTTGTCATGTCCCTCACTGTCTCTCTGGGAATGCAGAGACATGTGGTGGTAGCCCCGGAGTGTGAGCAGTCAGTCCCCCCCCCCCCCCACCTCTCCCCCTCTCTCCCCCCTTCCCTTACAGCACTGCAGACTCTAGGGGGGATGCAAGGGGTGAGCTCTCTGGGGTAAGAGAGGCTCATTAGGCAGCCACCATCTCCCCATAAACTAGCAGGGTTTGAGTGCCAGCAGTCTGGGCAGCAGCCATCTCCGGCACCACCCGCTCCATATCTCTCTCTCTCTCTCTCTCGCTCTCTCTCTCTCTCTCTCTCTCTCTCTCTCTCTCTCTCTCTCTCTCTCTCTCTCTCATGTCGCCTCAATACTAACAGGTAAGGTAGGATGTTGGCCATGGGGGTTGTGCAATATGTCGCCATTGTCAGAAGGTGTGTATGTGCAAACTGTTACATGAAAGCTACGTGAGTTTTTTTTTTTACTATGTGTGCTGTATGTATGACTTTATCTTCAAGACGGAGTCCAGAGCAAATTTCCCTACGGGGACATTAAAGTATATCTTATCCCTCCCTCTCCCCCTCTCTCCCCCTCTCTCCCCTTCTCTCTCCCCCTCTCTCCCCCCTCTCTCCCCTTCTCTCTCTCTCTCTCTCTCTCTCTCTCTCTCTCTCTCTCTCTTTCTCTCTCTCTCTCTCTCTCGCTCTCTCTCTCTCACATTAGACAATACCAACTTGATTCACTGAATGGCGCTTAAGAATAGTTTCCATAAATGTATTATGTATGAAGAGCGACCATGAATCATTTATGACTTAATGATAATGATTATTGAGTTTGAACATGTTCCTTACTGGGAAATGGTGTTTTGTCAGTTGTCAGTTGTTATGCGTGGAGAGATCAGATAATTATTAGAAGCGTATTTATGAACAACACAAGTGCTTTTTTGGAAGAAAACCAAATCCCTGATTTGACTATTTTCATTCTGCATCGCTGCATCATTTTTCTCTGCCCTCCAATATAACGAGTTGGAGTAATTCGACAATCGCTTGACACAATCGCTGAACACAGCTTTCTACCTTGCATGGTAACATGTCGTAATGTTATGTTCAACGGCGTATAATGTTGACATTGATTTAGAAAAAAAAAGACCCTGACCTCCCAGGAGGTCAAGGTTCATGTGGAGGTTTGGGTCCCCACTAACGATGCTCTGTACAGAGTCCTTATGAGCGCACCGTGAGCTCCTGCGAGCTCTGTGGGGACGCGGTCTGCAGTTGTCCCCGTGGTTTGTCCTTGCTCGGGAAAAAAAAAACAAGACAAGAGATCACATTAAGTCGTCCTTTGATGACAAAACAAAGCGAATCCCCCCCCCCCCCCCCCCCCCCACTCCCAACACACACACACACACACACACACGCACACACACGCACACACATGTGAACATGCTCCGTAGCCGTTTCTTCAAAAGGACCTTAACCAGGAATTGTGCTTTATGTTATAATGGTAATGCTAGAGGGTCTGCTCAAATTAACTGCCGTCGTCGGTCCAAGGCAAGCGGACGTGCTGCCTTCGAATTAAACCTGCTAAGCGGCGGAGTCAAATTGGAACCCAGATTCTATTAAGCAGCTATGCCTGCCAGCAAATACCTCCAAATGGACTCAGTGCAATGGGGAAGGAAGACCATTACAGAGGAAACATATTAAAGCGCTGCTGATCTATTTGCTGAAGATAAACTTAGCACATGTCTTCCACTGGTGGCTGGGCAGGGCCCCCTCTGCCAACGGAGACGTCGTTTTTTTGGAGGAGGAAGGGGGTGGGGGTGGGGGGGGATTTTGATTAAAAAGACACATTGAGATCAAAGTCAAAGGAGATACCGCACACTGTGAATGTGATGATGTGTCTGTTAACTCAAGAGTGTTTTACATTATTCTACTTTTTTTTTTGGATGGGTGTGATGGAAGTTCAATTCAGCATTTTTCTGGATTAACAAAACAGTGTGTGTGTGTGTGTGTGTGTGTGTGTGTGTGTGTATGTGCGTGCTTGCCTGCTTGCGTTTGTGTTAGTACATGGCTTTGTGCAATACAGCACACACTGCATATAGGTACAGTGGATACACACATAGAGACAACACCACACCGCCTGCTGCTGTAGGAGATCAGCACTTCAGATCCAACGCCACACAGCGCGCGTCCACGCGTTTGCAAACGTGTCTATTACACCCCTAGATATGCAGCCTGTGTCTGTCCATTTCTCATTTGACAAGCTGTTTGGCTCCACTGACAGTTCATCAGGTTCTCATCTCCGGGCCCAGGGATGAGCCATCATCGGACCACATGAGGCATAGCAAGGCAATCACAACCCCCCCCCCCCCCCCCCTCAACCCCTGAAGACAAGCCCCAATGGCTGTGTGTTGGGGCCCATGGTATCGGTGTAAACCCCGGGCCTATCAATGGGAGTAGAGGGTTGTCTCTGAGGTGGGGAGATAGAGGCAGGGAGGCGAAGTCAGCCACAGGGGCACAGGACACACCCTGCAGGGTTCTGCAACAGTAGCCACGAAGACACAGTCCATCACACCCCCCCCACCCCCCCCCCCCCACCAACCCCCCCACCCCCCTTATAAGGCTTGGACATGAGAATGCATCTTTTTTTTTTGCGATTTTTTTTGTTGCGATATTGAGAGGACTCAGGAGAGTTGTAGTACTGTAAAATCCCGAAATCAACATAAATATACCGTAACCTGGGTTTATGGAAACTTTGTTTCGCCACGTCACGTGTTTCGCCGTGAGAAACGGCTGTGGCCGTTTCAAACGCGACAACGTCTCCCCATGATGACAAATCATTTCACGATTAATTACTAAACAATGACCAAAAACCCATGACTACTAACATAATAACTAACTTTCCAATGCTCCTATGCTTCCAAAATGGAGGATGTGACGTTGAGATGTACAAACCTTACAGAGACACACCGAGAGCGGTCTCACTCATCTATGATATTTTTCTTTCTATATTTCTCATCGCAGCTCAGGTCTGTTCAATGAAATCACATGCAGAACTGGAGTATCCCCATCAAAGCCATTGGAGAATGATCAAAATCGTAATCTAATGGCTCAGGAGTTTGCCACACACACACACATGACACAGTGAACAAGGAGGGTTTGGTGATTTCTGGGCGTAGTTTTGCATCTTCACCCTTGGTTCACATGTGTTTCCGCTTTCACAACAGTTTTCTGCCAATATTTGAAACAAAATATGAAAAATGAGAAAAATGTGTTTGCAATATCTGGTTTGTTTGCCAGATTATGATATTTATGTAATATTTGACAAACAGTGTGTTATTGAGACTTAACAGGGGTTTTTTTATATTTGAAAAAGAGAAATCTTCTTTGGGAAGCACATAGTGATTCGGTAATATCCCACAGCCATAATGCAAAAAACTGCTTTCTTTCAAATGTGTCAGTACATCAGCATCATGTCAAACTCTTGAGACTCTCAGTAGACATTTTCACAACATCCGTGCCTTTAGAAAGCCACAGTCTTCATGTGTGCATCGTTTCACGGCAAACTCTCATCTCAGAACCTCTTATCTTCGCGGACCGTTGACTCCTTCTCATTCTGTGAAAACATTATTACATCGTAATTAATCGAGTGAATGGACATACATTCATCAATGTGCATTTTTTATATTAAATGTCTTTTGTAATGTGTTTGGTTTGGAAGGCATCAAGAAGCACACGTGAATAAGTGAAATGGTAACCGCATCGCTTTGACTGTACAATATTTTAAACATGGTCTATAAATCTTTCGCCGCAACACATATAGATGCGTACGTTTTTGTATGCATTCCTTGTCTTCGGGGAGCTCGATAAATTAAAACGAAATAAAGTTTAGGCAATCAACAAAAACTTCCCCCCTTATCTCGTCACGGCAAATAGGAAAAACAAAAAGGTGCAAGGTGTCAAGTTGACTGCCTAAAAGGCCAGTATAACTTAAAAGTAAAGAGTTCTACTTTCAAAAAGCCACCCATTACTTGTGGAGTGACTTCTTTGTGTTAGCTACCTGCGCTCCCGGTTTATTTTTACTCTCCCTTCGTCCCTCCTCATTCTTTAGCGGCTTCAGGAGATGGCGTTAGTTTGGCTTCATCTCTGACAAAAGATAAATGAGCTCTGGGTCTGCGGTGATCCACTATGGCTGCCAGGGGGTTCCAAAATAGCAAACTATTTTTCATACAAGGCGAAGTGATATGGGCTGCGATGCAGCAGGCGCTAACATTTACCATACCATAGTATGCGGGAATACATTTCATTCTTTCTTTCTATTTTTTTTTGGGGTCTTTTTTTTGTCTTTTTTTTTTTTTGTTGCTACTTTTACTTTGAACTTTGTGTTTATTTTGGAGGAGAAGAATGGAGACTGGGGATGATTCGGGGTTTGCTGAGAGCGAGCTTGCGTTGCGCTGCTGAGTGCTAACGCTTCTCATTCGATTAAACATAAAAGACATCTTTGTTAATGAATTACAAAAGAGGAATTGTGGCAAAAGGAGGACGCTTCTTGCTTTAAGAGCAAAATGGGGTGATCATTTGGCGAGCTGTCTTTTTTTTTTTTTTTTCCCCTTGTGATTATGAAGATGATGTTTCACAAAAAAACACAAAAAGCAGCATTCTTCCTGCAGGTTTTCTTCTGGTTGAAGCACTTTGTGCGTGATAGCCTCTCTCTCTCTCTCTGGCGCCCGTGTAACAATATGATATAATTAAGGGGTGATGTGCGGAGCACAGCAGTTGCTTTCATTTGAATCACAGATCTGGTCATTAATCACATTCTCACCGTGAGGGGAGAGAGAGAGAGGGAGAGAGAGAGAGAGAGAGAGAGAGAGAGAGAGAGAGAGAGAGAGAGAGAGAGAGAGAGAGAGAGAGAGAGAGAGAGAGAGAGAGAGAGAGAGAGAGAGAGAGAGAGAGAGGGGGAGAGGGAGAGAGAGAGACAGAGAGCAAACCTCCCCCCCCAAAAAAAAAACAGTGATGTGTTTTCACAAGGATGAAAAAATATATATATAATAAAACGAAATAAAAAAATAACCCGTGTCAACAGGAGATCCGGCAGCACCAGCGCTACCTTGTGAAGGAACCGTCTCATTTAAATGAGGCGCCACAGAGCCTCCGATGCGTCTTTGAAGAAATGTGCACGGAACAAACAAGAGCAGCAGCCTCTCCTGTGTTTTTTAACAGCCGAAACATCGTTGACACCTGATGGCTGATCAAACACAAATCCTCCCCCCCCCCCCCCCCCCCCCCCCCTCTCCTCCTCCTCCCCTACACCCCCCCCCCCATCACCACCACCACCACCACCACCACCACCCTCCTTCTTCTTCTTCAATCCCCATGGGGGCTCATCTTTGTACGCCTCACTCTACAGATAAATCTGCAGACCATACCGGAACACCTCCCCTTCCCACTCAATGTTGACTAAAGCCCCCCCATCTGTGTGTTCATATATATATATATATATATAGATAGATACCTATCTGTAGATATCGATATCGGTTGTGCGTTGCCTTCCAATCCTGTCAGCATTTGGGATCTGCAGCCGCACAGCGTGTGTGAATTTCCCTCCATAGATGTCGTCTCCTATATTTTGAAGGGATTGCGGTGACTGGTTGGGCTAAAACACCCCACTATGGGGTCAGAAGAGGATGCAGGTCAGAAGAGGATACCAAGGGACCGGCCAGAACGTCGCGGCCCTTTATTGGCCCCCCGAGGTCAGTAAAGGTCGTTATTCACGCTAGTAAAGTGTTTCCTCCTCCTCCTCCTCCTCCTCCTCCTCCTCCTCCTCCTCCTCCTCCTCCTCCTCCTCCTCCTATTTACACAGTCCAACAGGCCCTGTTCACCTTTAGCGGCCATCTTGGTTCTAAATGCTATCCAGAATGCTGGAAATCCCTCAATAAATTCCCCACACACCCACCCACCCATCTACCTAGCGGCCATCTCGGTTCTAAACGCTAGCTGACCAAGCCGGGGGCCGCGAGGTGACCGAGGCCCCCATATCGGTCTATCATCGCCGCGGTTACAGCGTCCACGCTCCTGCCTATAAGGAGAGGAGAAAAATTTAGCATAAGTGTCAGCGTCGGTTCAGCGCTCAGGGTGGAGAGAGAGAGAGAGCACAGCTGCCACCGCTGGAGAAGCTCTCTGTGAGGGCCTCCTCTCCCTTTCGCTCACCCAGGCCAGAGGATGATTTATGATTTATTTCTCAATAACTCCCAGTTCGCTCGGTGCGCCGGGCCCCTCCTGTCAACACTAGAGAGAGGGGCTGGACACACCGCCACCACCCCCCCCCCCCCCCCACCCCCCCCGCCCCCCCCCCCCGCCTCA
>JAOPHQ010002089.1:0-71740 GCA_030340625.1 Merluccius polli
AACAGGAACCCAGAGTAGAGTTCTGCTTTTGGGCAACTCCAGGACTGGGGCTGCGGTCTCCCTCTCGTCTAGGACAACCAGGGATTGTGAGATAGGAAGACGATGCTTGAGGGATGTTAAAACTTTCAAACTCAAGCTGCTTACTCGTTCACAGTCCCTGGCGTCTGCATTGACGACATCAGACTGATTAAGTCCCAAAGTTTCCTCCTCGAGTCGACGTCTTCTCCAGTCTTGATATCCGCTGCACACGACACATGCTAAAATTCATTTCTGTGTAAATCCGCTTTAATGCTAAGCTCTTTCGCATTTTCGAATAATTTTTTTAAGCTACTCAGAAGAATGGGAGCTATTTTAGTAACCGTGGCTTTTAATGGGAATGGCTGGAATTGGAGTTTCGATCAGAATTAGTGTATATATATATAGTATCTGAGTTTCCGTACATCAGGGTTTACATGGAACATCGAGATGTGGTAAAAGCAGCTCTACATATTTCAGATGATTTGAGGCAGAGCAGGAAGATTAATACTGACCAGGGATTTCTATCCTTTCTGAGTGAAGGGCTTCCAAATAGAAATATTAGTAGGGTCAAAATATACTTCCATAATCTGTGACACAACTCCAGTCAGGTCAGGGCTAGAGTTAGGGTTAGTAGAGAAAGACCCAGGTCAAGGCTAGGGTTAGGGGTTAGTAGAGAGACCCAGGTCAGGGTTAGGGTTAGTAGAGAGACCCATGTCAGGGCTCGGGTTAGAGTAAGTGGAGAGACCCAGGTCAGGGCTAGGGTTAGTAGAGAAAGACCCAGATCAGGGCTATGGTTAGGGTTAGTAGAGAGACCCAGGTCAGGGCTAGGGTTAGGGTTAGTAGGGTTAGATATGGAAGCTGCAGTATAGAAAGTCCCAGGTCAGTGCTAGGTTTAGAAATTTGAACACATGGACCTGAGAGTGGAGAAAAGCCGGGTCAGTGACATCACGGCTCTGGAACACAACAGATTTCAGCCTCCCTGGTGGCATTGGGGAGGGCGGAGCCACGGCGGTGATTGAATACTAATGAGAACAAAGACAGTGTTTACGGGGGGGCTTTTGTCTGCGGCCTACTAAGGACCACTGTCGTAAAATACCCAGCTGACTTCACAGGGACAGAAGTGTGTCACCCAACACCAGATCAACCCTGACACCCAGATTAGGGGCTGGTTGCGCTGAGCGTTCCCAGATTAGGGGTGACAGCGTTGGGCTGGCCCAGATTTCAGGGATCAGAGGTGATGTGTGGGGTCCCGTTCATAGAGCATATTGAGTCTGCTGATTTGGAAGCCTCCAGGTTGTATTTAACGAGGGGACAGTGATTCAGGGGAACACATTTGACATCGAGAGGATGAGACAACTTGTTTGCAGTTGTTAAAAAAACCCTGTTTACCAAAGGTTAAATATACATAGGTCATATAAATAATAAGATATATATTATATGTAAATATATTCAAAAGAAACAGTCAACAGTATTTTGGTCCTGAGAGTATTTTAAACAACAAACAATGTGATAGTAGTCTGACAGCATTAACATGAAAGAGTGTCACATAATATATCCCATCTCCACTGATGATGTTTATGGAGATTATGTTGTCATGCCAACATACACCAATCTGCTGTCCTAGCTAGCAAGTGAAACAGGGTTAATGGGGTCACTGTAGGGACAGCTAGGAATGCTAAATGCTAAGCTAGTATTCGCTCAATAAAATCTCTTTAACTGGCCCCGGGTCTAAAGGCTATGTGAAAGTTACAATATGCCATGTAGAATCTTGCAGATTATTCCACTAGCTGGCTAGCGGTGGCTATGACTCAGCGCGGTCCAGACACCTTACAGCGCACCACAGAGATGTCCAACACCATGATGTGATGGAAGGAAGTTGTGTGTGAATGGATGGAGAGGTTTTAAGCAGAAGTCAGACTATTTGGTTTGTCGAGAAACACGAACCAAGCCCCAGCTTGCCCTCCGTTCCGCTAGCTGGGCGCGGTCATCAAATGGACGACCCCAGAGATAGTAAAGGTTCAGATGGACTGTTCACATCTGCCCCGCTGGAATGTTCTCAATGACAGGCTTCACTGTTGAATTCGTCTCCCCGTACACTGCAGCCACCTCCCCTTGCCCTTCACCCCCGGGGTGAATCTGGCCTCAGGCTAGCAGGCTTTGGAAACCACAGGATTGTACAGGTCTCTCACCCCTCCTCCATTTTCTCCTCCTTCTTCACCTCTTTGTCCCCAGCCTCCGCTTTCTCATCCTCCTATTTCTCTCCAATTTCTCCGCCTCCTTCTCCTTTTCCTCTTTTCTCCCTCTCTGCCGCCTCTTTCTTCTCAATCTCATGTTCTCCTCTGATGGCCATGACAAACCAAGTCCATGTGGACGGAGAGGAGAAATGTGGACCACTGAACAAACACGTCACAGAGATTAGAGGAAAATGCTTTGAGATGAGTGGCACCCCCACCCCTGACCCACCCTCCATAACCCACCCTCCACCCCCAACCCATAACCCACCATCAAAGACCCACAAAACTGTAAGATCATAATCCATGAGTATTATGAGGAGGAGGAAAATCACAAACTCACTGCAGTTATTAGTATTTACATGGTGGGTATTTTCTCATGGTTTTTTTCTCATTGACTTTTGAAGACGAGTAGGATGAACATCTTATCCATGGTAACACATGACCAGTATTTCAAGTATTGTATTTTATATATTTAGATTTTATATTAGAATACAACTATTGTAATTCGGAGTGGGATATATTTGTGTTAATTCTCATTCTTTGAGGATTGACCTGGTTTGGACAGATTTGGTCTCCTGTGAAAGGCCCATTGTGCCAGTCCAGGTGGCGCTGTCATGCTCCACCATCATGAGATATCTGCTCTGTGCAGATAGTTTCATTTCATTTATTAATTTATTTATACGTTTATTTCTCAGGGACAGTGCACAATACATATATTGCACCAGAGTTAGCTACAAGTTATTTAACATATGTAGTCCCCGGGCGGGAGTTGTACATACCACCCGCCACAAACATTTGGACTCCAGAGATTTCTAGTAAAACATGTATGTCAAAGAATTGGCCATCAAGAAGTAAATGTTGTATACTGATTATCTTTACGTTATGACTCACTCTTTGCTTGTCTACATTCTGTCTAGCACACATAGCACAATGAACAAACCTTTTTAACTTGTAAGCCGTAAACACATTTACAACACTCACTTACCAAGCCAACCCTACTGTATCCACACCCCTATAATAAGCTCCTGGTGTGGAAGTGCCACGAGGGGTCATTACTGGGCTGGACGTGATCTCGAGCAGGCCACGCCGCAGACATCAGTACCTTGGTTTACTAGAAGCATGGTCACCAACCACCAGGCCCTCCCACACCCACACCCGTGATCAGTGATCAATAGTCCCCAGAGGCTCCAGTAGTATGGACGTTAAGGGAACTCCCGCGTGACTACAGCATTACCTTCTGTGAATGGTCAAGTTTTGTTTCATTCAGAGCCAGCAAGCCACTCTGGCAAATGAACGCCATTGTGTCACGCCACACTGACAGGAACAATGGCCGAAGCCTGCGCCATTCAGCTACAGCACACCACATGTATGCACCCACCAATGGAAAACCACAGCTGTCCTGTGCATGCGCCCCATAGTTTGTCACCGACCCTGCACTACATCATAAAATGCTGCCTGTTGACCTGGTCCCAATGCTTCAGGTGTGTTGCATAATAGTGACACCACAGCACACTGAGGTGCGAGCATCGCACCTACGAGGTGTGAGACTCAATGCATCCTTTCACGGTCTCCATTGTGAACTTCTGAATGTAATTTGATTTAATGTGTAAACTCATTGAGCCATGAATTTTACTGGGGTTTACTTGCTTCCATGCCACTGAGATACCACACTAACTTGATTATATTCTGCTGTGTTTCACGGATGAGAGATCTGCCAAGAGAGCTCTCCTTCATGTGTTGGAAAGATTATTAGTGTTTCAGTTGCATTTGAGTTCTTTTTAAATATTACGGTATCTGTTTTCCTTGGCAAGGGGTCCACTAAAGGTAGAAGATGACATAATGTGTGCACCAGTATTGGCAGTTTGAATGACATCTACATGTTTTAAATGACGCCCCAATGTCTACATGTAATGACTCGATCTGAATCGGAGACAGTAACTAGATCGGGTTCGGGTCCTTAGAGTTCAATGTGTTGATGTAGGTGATGGGGTTTTGGACACGAGATAGGTCAAGCGTTAAAAGACCAGAGGACCTAACCACATGACACCAACATCTCTGTTAGGCCTGAGGGTTCCAGGTCTAACTGGAAGAGCTGGAGCCGATGGATCCAGCAAACACAATAACCGCCAATCAGAACACAGCGCTGTCATTGTGCAACTGTCCTCGGGTGTTTGCCAACCAACGTTTATAGGGGTCCAAATGTGCCTGAACCGGAAAACAATCATAGAAACCACTGTGTTGTAAAAATAGAAATGACAGGATGAGGAGGGGGGCAGAAATGTATGGACGGTTCACTTTTCATTTGTCCAGTTCAGCTTCCATGCTACATCCACCCCTCTTTCACAGTAAAACATTTAAAAGAAAATGCAACCACATAATCCAACTACTATTAAACACTTTTACTATTAAACACAAACATTCCCAAACAAAGGAAATAAAACGACACAATTTCGCAGAAAAGCTAATTGTACACTTCAAGACAAGAAGCTGCATGACTGTCTCTGTTACTCTGAAAGCAGATTGTACCGTGTGTAAATATCTCTCTATTAAACTGTTTCCGTGTGCTGGCATTACTAGGATTTGTAGGGCGCTGGTGTTTACCCAGAGATAAGAGACCCCCTCCCGCGTGGAGTCTCCATACCCAAGACTTTAAACCCCTGAGATCAGACACCTCTTAATCTCTATTGTCCTGAGGCAGACAGACAGGGCTCTCCACATACAGGTCTCTCCACATACGGGTCTTTCTAGAGACAGGTCTCTCCACAGACGGGTCTCTCTACAGATGGGTCTCTCTACAGACGGGTCTCTCTACAGACGGGTCTTCACACAGAAAGGTTATCTTCCTTCCCTTCCTAGTTAGACCATCTGCAGGCCCAGATGGCCCCCCACTACAGGGACTAGAACCCACTTTCAGATCCAAGTTTAACCTGATCTGATCTGGTTAACCAAAACACACAAATCCACACGACAAGACCCCACATAGGCAGTGGGAAAAGATCCATCTCTGGCATGGATTAGTCGTCATAATATTGCTTGGAGTGTAGTTGTAGATTTTGATTTGAATCCAGATAAACATTGTGCCTATTTTATCATTATAATCCCACCAGCTTTCGTCTGGTATCGTGATCCTGTCAAAACAGTGTGCAGATGCCATTGATTAAGTTGCGTTATTCCGTGTTATTCCGTGTTATTGTTATATGTGTGAGCTCTTTAATACACCTCTCTACGTTCCCTTCGGCCCTTCCCTTCTGAAAACAGAGAAACACTCTTAAAACACGCTGAGACACGCATAAAACGCTAACGAGAGCCGCCCCACCCCGAGTTCATCCCTGTCTAAACGAACAGACCCCAGACCACTGACCCAGCGAGACGGACCACAGCGGCCGTGAACCCGGAATAATGAATAATAAAATGTTCTTCACATGGCGGTGATGCCTTCCCAGTGGACCGCAGTGAAAGAAGAGGAGGGCTGGTACAAACACAGTGAGAGAGAAATGCCGACACACGTTAGGGGCGCCCGCAGTGACCCGGGGAAGAATGTTGCTCACAATTTAAAGGCCGTAAAAAATGTCCGGCCACACGGGTTCAATGTGCACCCTCCATCCTTCAGACACACTGCTGCTATGGCAACTGCCCCTGAACAAAACAACTCAATTGAGGACTTCCTGCTGGCAGTCTCAAGGCAGGACCCCTGACCTCTGGCTCTGATTGGCTGGTGAACAATTGTCTCGGCGGGCTGCAGACTAAGGGGGCACTGCCTCGATGGTGTCTCATAGTGGACAGAGAGACCGCTCCCAGCAGCTGCTCTGCCTGGCCGTCTGCTCCACCAGGCTTTTAATTCACACATGCACCTTCCCCTGTGTGTGTGTGTGTGTGTGTGTGTGTGTGTGTGTGTGTGAAACAGCCTGAATTGAAACAGCCTAGTATTTTTTGTTTGTGTGTGTGTGTGTGTCCACACATTGAATGTTTGTGCACTCGCTGATCTGCTTCAGCTCAGACCGGTCTGAAACAACCTTCTGGTTTCTGCTGATCCCCCAAACAAAAGCTCTGCTTGTTATTAGGACTGCGTTAGGGGGTTCAGCTTTTGGCTGGCAGGCAACCTGGCAACCGCATTTCAGAGTAAAGTTTTTATGGTAAAAAAACCAAATTATTGTGCCGTGATGAGGGCATGCTGGGAAAGATATAGTGTGTTCCAGAGTTAAGCCTGAGCAGCAGCCAACCCAACTCCTAGTTAAGCTCAGGAATCCATCCTTCATACAGTATGATAGATGTGGTACATTATTATGAATGTAGTAGTACACATCACAATGAATGTAGAAGTATCAACCATCATTACTATGAATGTAGAAGTAGTGGACACCATTACCATGACTGTAGAAGTAGTACACATTACTATGACTGTAGAAGTAATGGACATCATTATATGACTGTAGAAGTAGTATACATAATTACTATGACTATAGAAGTAGTACACATCATTACTATGACTGCCATTCAACAGATCTATGGCTGTTTAATGACAGAAGGTGTGGATCAAAGCAGTGGCCATCTTCACAGGGCCCCTACTGGCACTACTTACTGCTCCACTAACACAAATGGCGAGAAAGTGCATCATTACCTTCGGTCAGCAAGCAGGATCCAATTTTCTTTAAATGACCTGTACAACTGCTCTCGTAAAAACTCGCAAGGCTTTTTACAGAAATGATGTAAAGATGTGGACCGAACGGCCTCATTAACAACAGGGCTTTGTGCGGTGAATACACTGTATGAAATACACTAAACAGTGCGGTGGGTAAACGTTGCGGTATTGTGAGGGTTTCTCAGGGTGGAGCCCTGTGTTATTAATGAAAGACAGTCACCTTCCCTGGGGATACAGGCAGCAGTCTGAGTATTAACAGATGAAACTCATTTGTCTCAAATTGGTAGTCACAGAGACGTTCCTTTCCGTGGATGAGCTTGCAGCTCGGTCCCAAAGCGGCTTTCTGCTGGACTCTGGGAATGTTCTCCTGAGGGATTCTGCCCCCGCTTTGCTCCTCTGGTCCAGAGGGTCAGCAGACCTCCTACTTCCCATAAATGACTCAACATGATAAAGCAGTTCCCAAGAAAAGTATTTTCCAGAGTCTGGCAACGAAAAAACCCCAAGGAAAACCACGACAGACTATAAAAAAGCTTGAAATCTTGTAAATACGTCAAACCCAAGGTCAAGAGAATGTGTTGATATTGTTTTAATCAATAGCAGAGCCGGGTCGTCTCGCTGGCTGGAATATTAAATATTGGGCACGCCTCTGGAATACCTTTTAGATGCAGTAAGGGCCAGGTTGTTTTCGCTATGGCGTTGGTGACTTTTGACCTTACCAAGTGTCATTGTTCAACACCTGTTGTGTAGAAGCAGGATTACTCAGATGGCGTGTGTGTAGCCATCTTTGTACTTTAAAGCTCCCAGAGCAGGTTCATTCAGTGTCCAATCCTCAGCGGACCCTGAACTCTTTATTCAGACACCAAGTTGCCAAGCTGTCCACCAAACACACGGTCTCCTCTCCAGATAACCATCTGACCTTCAAACGTTTCTCTCGATTGTACTCTCTGTAGTTAATACAGACAATCAGACCAGGTTTATATTATATGATTATATTTTATTAGTATTGTACATGACATTTCAAGTTGGCCTTTTCATTTCACAACAAAGACAACCGACAAAGAGCGCCAGGGAACTTTGGTTGGTTTAGTAACTTTCTTTATTTCCCTTCCAATGGCAACGGGCCAGGTACAGAATATCTGTCCAGAGACACTCTGGGACTCACATCAAAGAGGCTGATGATCGCTGCTTTCACGAAAGGAAGGGAACCAAACCAAACTCCTGATCTTTTCCTGCCTCGTCCCAGATCTAACCAGAGAGACCAGACCTTCCCAGGGAGACCAGACCTTCCTAGACCAGACCTTCCCAGGGAGATGAGACCTTTCCTTTACCAGGAACACCAGACAGAGAAGAGAAGTCAGAGTTAATCATTGCGAGTGAACAAACTCGTAATAAGCTCATTATCTGTCTCTCGCTGTGTTGTTGTCCCAGAGATGGTTTTCATCCCAATACAATGAGCACAATACGCAGGAAGTTGGGCCTGTTCCAAGTCCTGTAATTCAACTAGTTTGTGATATCAATACCATGCCATTTCCCAGGAGGTTGCCTTTCTGTTTCCCTGCTTCTGTACGTGTACAAACCAGAATGTTCTACTCATCCTTTCAGTCAAATTCAGTCATATTTACCAGTTTATTACACAATTCTTGATGTGTGTCTACCATTCAAGGACTTCAAGCTAAAATGTTGCTACGTAACTTCTATATTAAATCCATCTTAAACACAACATAGAGCACTCTCGGATGGGGTGAGGGGATGTACAAGAGGGTGAGGTAAGTGACGATGTTTAACTCTTTCTGGCCGTGATTGCCGTTGAAAGCAGAACAAAACCAGACCTTGTTCACAACATGCTTTCAGCTCTCGGATGTCTGGAAGTCCCCCTCTCCACAAGAACACCACCACGCCAGAAACACAATCCCTCTTCACGAAGAGCATCCCTCTCGAAAGCGCATCTGGAATGGATGTAGAAGCGTTTCACATCATACCCATCTTCAAAATAAATCTCTGCTAGTGAAATTCATCAAGGCTTCAGCTGTATTCAGCTTGCCTCGGGCATTTGTGGAATTTCAAACCAGTTATGGAATATGAAACTTATTTGACTGATGTTCAGTAGTAGAGAGATGTACCGTGGATTGAGGGAGAAAGATAGACAGAGAATAAAGAGAGTGAAAATGGATAAACGAAGAAGAAACAGAACATAATGTGGGAGAGAAGGTCAGAAAGATAGAAACAAGAATGGAGAAAGAGAGCAGGAATAGAACTGGTCGAAGAGAGAAAAGAGCAAACGAGAGAGAAACAGAGCAAAGTGTATAAAATGCCTCAGGGAGGGGAGGACATTACTGGAAAGATTCAGAAAGAAGCAGGGTGGGTGACGCGGTGGGGGGAGAAAGTGTAGAAGTAAAAGCAACAAAAGAAAAGCATGTCCACTGGAGCATGGAGAAGGGGAGGAGGAGCAGGAGGAGAGACGAATGTTGTAGGCTTTAGAGAGGTAGGGATGAGGGTTAGAGGAGTAGGGGTTAGAGAGTTAGGGTTAGAGGAGTAGGGGTTAGGGTTAGAGAGGTAGGGGATAGCGAGGTAGGTTTAAGGTTACAGGAGTAGGGGTTAGAGGATAGGGGTTAGGGTTAGAGGGGTAGGGGTTAAGGTTAGAGAGGTAGGGTTAGAGGAGTAGGGGTTAGGGTTAGAGGGATAGGGGTTACACCGGATTTACACCGGGGACGTCTGCGTCGCGTTACGGCTGCGTCGCGTTATGGCTGCGTCATCTGCCCTGCGTCAATTTACACCGGACGCGTTACGGCAGCGTAGCGTTGCCTTGCGAGCCAGCCGTATTCACGCGAGATCACGAGATAATCCTGAATGTACACGAGACCGCGAGATCCCGCGATAAACTGTGTGTATAAAGGAAAGGACAACAACAAACAGCTTACTTTGCTTCTCCGACGTTGAAAAAAGGATGATTTATTTCGTAAATTATTTTATGTTGCTCCACTTCGACAATCAGTCTCTCGTCGTCCATGTTGCCGACCCTCTGAGAACCTTTGATTGATTGACTGCTGACCCTGGTACCACCGGTCATGACGTAATGTTGATGTGAAGTTGTGATAGGCTACATGAGATGAGTATTGTGTTTTATTTTGAAAATTGACCGGATGCTCCATGGCTTTTACTATTTCACTTCCTGCCCGGTCGGTCTGCTCTTTTCTAAATTTTGATAGGTTTTTTTTATATAGCGCTTTATTGGAGGTCACTCAAAGCGCTTTACATAGTGTGTGTGTGTGGGGGGGGGAGATATGACACCTCATCCGCTACCAGAGTGTAGCACCCACTTGGGTGATGCACGGCAGCCAGTATGCGCCACAACGCTCACCACACACTGGCGCAGCGGAGAGGTGAGGAATGAAACTAACCAATTAGAGACCAGGGGATGATTAGGTGGCCATGTTGGGAACCAAGAGCCGGGTTGGGAATTTGGCCGGGACACCGGGGTTAGCACCCCTACTCTTGCGATGAGTGCCACGGGATCTTTAGTGACCACAGGGAGTCAGGACCTCGGTTTAACGTCTCATCCGAAAGACGGTGCTCTAGACGGGATGGAGTCCCCGTCTCCATCCCGGGGCATTGGGGATCTTACAGAGGCCAGAGGGATGAGCACCCCCAACTGGCCCTCCAACACCGCTGCCAGCACCAACTGGTCTCCCATCCAGAGATGGACCAGACCAGCCCCCGCTTAGCTTCCAAAGAAACCAGCAGTGCAAGGCAGGTAGCCATGGTGCTGGCTACCTGCTGGCTCATCAGCGGCTCGCGTCAAAAATAGAACGCTGCGTAAAGATAGCGTTGCTGCTGCGTCGCGACGCTCCTGGGACGCAGCTGAGACGTTACGCAGCGCGCCCGGTGTAAATGCTCTCATTGACTAGAGTGGCAGCGATCAGCAGCGTCGAACGCGACGCAGCTGTAACGCGACGCAGACGTCCCCGGTGTAAATGAGCCTTTAGGGTTAGAGGAGGAAGGGGTCTTGGATAGGAGACAGGTTGTGTGAACAGTGAGTATCTCGGTCAGGGACGATGGTTCCCCTCTCGCTACAGAGCACTGTGTTGTTTCAACAGGGTGTGGGTCACTGTGTGGCGTCTTGGCACCCAAACTCAGCAGGAACAAGATAAACCAAAGACTAAACACTCGCTTCTCATCTGGAATATGCCAAATATCCCCACGGTGTCGGTTGGCCGTGCAACGAGCAAAATAAACTCAGCAAACAAAGAAGTGTGGTGTAAACTTGAAAGTTATCTGCCAAATTGAAGTATATAAGGGGAATAACTGAAGGAATGTGTGCAGGGGAAAAATACACTTTCCTTTCGTATAGTGCTAATGGTGGACTACTTTTACAAATGGGAATTTGGCCATTTGGTCAAAAGTACTTTAACAAACAGCTAAAAATACCTCTGTGTCTGGAATACGTCCTGTCCAACTCATGTGTCGACAGAGAGCTGCCCTCAAAGTGTTCAAACAAAAGCGCTGAATGAATTACAAATGAATTCACGCTGGGATCCACAGGTGCTCAGGGTCTGGTGGTGGTGTGCGAGGCGGAGGAGTGATTTATGAAAAGGTCTTTCAACCCTCAACACGGAGCCAGGATCATCGTCGGCTAGCGGCCTGTGGAGGTGACTGGGGTTCACATACCAGCCGGATCCAGTCTAAACACCTGCATGCCTCCCTATCTCTTCTCACTTTACACTTCCGTTCTGCTTCCAACACATTTCAACACCCCGGGCTGTCCTCTGCAATCCTAGTGATGGTCTAGTTCAACAGGAGTTCTTGTTAATGACGTGAGGTAATATGAACTATAAAAGATCTGTAATGTGTGTGTGTTGTAGGGCCATTCATTCATCTGTAGTTTAATAACTAATCTAATCAGTACCGGGACTGGCAGGGTGTGGGGATTCTGTTTTATTTGTACAACTTTACTCTGGTACCTTGTGATGCAATATAATATGATTAAAGCATAGATCTATATTATAATATAACTATATACGAGGTGGGAATTTAAAAAATATCTTTAAACTTGTTTACCCATCCTGGGAAAAACTGTGTGTGTGAAGCAGAGTCAGATCGGTTCGGTGTAGTTCCTGAGTGCTGGGTATAAGTCTGTCTTTTGTCTTGAGGGTGGTCTGTGAGGTGGTCTGTGAAGCCTCACTAAGCCAAGCGGGAGATCATATCTTACGGAGGTCGGGTTACGAGAGGAAACTCAGACAGGTGGCCGGGACCTGCAGTAACGAGGTGCACTGATTGGCTGATGTTGCTTTTTATTGCCCTGCGGTTGGTCAATGTTTCTCCAGGCTGCCATGGTGATGGCTATACCCAGGTCAATTGTTCTCCTAAACTTGGCAGGGGATGAGTTTAACAGATTGAAGTCAAAACTGAATGACTGAAGAATAGTTGAGAGCATAGAGTTTGAGTATTGGCTGAGGAGTGTAACTAATACATCAGTGATCCTGGTTGGCAAACAGGCATAAAAATAGAACATATTTCCCTAATCCTTGGTGGTTTGCTGTTATTTTCTGTACTTCACAATGACAATAGAAGCGCTAAACTAAGTGCAGGTTAGTGAATATAATAATTAGGACCTAAACGGATGAGGGTGTGGCTTTTAAACGGATGATACCCTTCTTCCGTTTAATAGAAAATAAACACTCCTTATTATGGGATGGATGCAGACACCCAGGTCTGAAGGAAAACCTGGATTATCCTGACGCTGGAACTGCTGTTGAAACTCTTCCTGTGATCTGAAATCAGCCTTCACGGCTCCTCTGTGGGGGAGCGGATTCACAGGGATCAGAACCTGGGTGCTGGAAGATATTCTCGGTCAGATATTGGTGTCTCAGAGGGGGTCAGATGTTAAATGTTACAACAGTTTGGTGAAGCGGGCGGGGCTAGGGGCTGCACTTTTGTCTTGGGGGGGGGGGGGGGGGGGGGTGGGAGGCAAGCCGCCTACAGAGGTCAGAGTTCAGGGTGTAGAGACTCCGCCCACTATGGGGGGCAGAGTACCTCCCCCCCACATTATGGGGGGGAGGTAGGGGAGAGAGAGGGGGGTAGGAGAGAGAGAGAGAGCGAGAGAGAGAGAGAGGGGGGGGGGGGGGGGTAGGGAGAGAAGGGGGGTAGGAGAGGGAGTGGGGGGGGTAGGGAAGAGAGAGTGGGGAGGGGGGGAGTGAGAGAGAGTAATGCAGAGGGGGGGGGAGTGGTAGAGAGAGAGTATGGGCAGAAAGAGAGCAAGTGAGAGAGCGTGTATGTGTGTGAGAGAGAGAGCTTACAACAGTGCAGGGAGGGGCTACTGTAGTGCTCTGTTGAACCTCCACTGAACACACAGGTAGAGGCCAGGGTGTTTATCCCTGGAAGAGCTTAAGACATGTCGTCTTCTGTTTCACGTCTGATAATCTTTATTACAACACAGGAGAGCACGGGAGCCCTCCAACCACACACACATGCCGGCTGGGGGGGGGGGGGGGGGGGGGGTCGTTCTTCAAACACCAGGTGGTTCAGAAGCACTTGCTCCCCCTGAAGGTCTCGCTGCCACAGGAATGTCCCTCCTAATCACTCGCACATTCTGCCCAATGCAGGAACGCCACCCTCTTTCCTTTTAACCAAACATCTCCTTTGATAAACAAGTCTCAAGTCACTTCTTTCCTCCACCTCCACCTTCCTCCTCCCCTTTCGTCCGCCTCCTCCACCTTCACTTCTTCCCCCTCCTCCTCCTTCACCTCCTCCTCCTCTACCCCCTTATTGCGTCCAGCACCCTGCCTAATTTGGGAGTGCGCGTGGGGTCCCAAGGTTGTGGAAGTGCAAGCCAGCATTGTGGTTTCCCGGTGGCTGGGCGGGAGGAATGCTCGACTTGACAGAACTCCCGGAGGAGAAACCACATCAGTGGCGCCCGGCCGACCCGGAGAAGAGGCGCTTAGTCGCTCAATCAGCGCCAACACAGACTGCAGTTCCCCCCGAACTGCAACCATTGATAGGTAATACTCAAACACCAACGAGTAGTTAGGGGTTAAACAGAGACAGGTCATTAAGTAGCAGGTAGGGGTTAGACAGTACAGAGACAGGTCATTAAGGAGCAGGTAGGGGTCAGGGGGCGTCTAGCTCTAGGGTGTCTACAGGTAGACTGCAAACGTTGGGTTTTGAACCCTGATCACCATCGTAAAATAATTATGTTACTGGTAATGAATTATGTGCTGATTATTATACTTTGAAATTACTTTCCCAGTGTACTTTAAAGTATGCTTAGTTTAAAGATCTTTCTCAGTAGTGTGGGTCCCTGATGTTCCTCAGTGAACTGGATGCCGGTCGAGATGTGGAACACATGATGAGAGACACCCAGGAAGGAGAACCAGGATCTCCTCTCTCAGTCTGAGGAGGAGCAGGAGAGCAGGAGCAGGAGGAGGAAGTATTTGAAGTGGACTCTATAATTACCGTAGGGCCCGTGTCAGGAGCAGGTAGTCCAGACCTGCTGAGTTATGTCTTCAGTGAGACACTCCTCCGAGCAGATCATGAAATAGAGCCGTTTACCGTAAAATCAAAGAGCTGGGGGAGGGTCTGTCCCACCATAAAACCTGCTCTGGAATGCCCTCCTTGCCTTTGTCTTGGTGGTTCTAACAATCATCACTTCTATTCTTACCTGATTATAAGGCAGCAGAACTCAAGAACTCAAATCTTGACAAGACAAAATAAAGAAACGTAAACCCGCCAGCTAGACACATTCCACATCGAGTTAGTGTTGCTACACGCCAACGTCGACCAGTATTGAACTAACTAACGCTGTGTGCATCAATTGGTTTGGACGAAACCTGCTTAGCGAATCTAATTTGGGGTAATGCCAGGATGGCAGAGTGGAGTAGAGAGCCACTAGCGGAGGGGTCTTGTGTGGACTATCTAGGCTAAACAGCCCTCCTCCCTCGGCTGGGGGCCTGGGGGCAGACAAAGGAGGTAAACAACAACCAGTTAAATTATTTCACTGGATGTCCCCGTGTAGGTCCTGGGTGGGTCCTAGCGGCACCTGGCCGAACCTGGTGTGTGTGTGTGTGTGTGGGGGGGGGGGGGTACGGACTATCCAATCAGAGACCAGGGGATGGTCAGGTGGTCACGTTGGTACAGAGGCAGGACACTGGGGTCAGGACCCTCCTCTAGCGACGACAGCCCTGGGATCTTTAGTGGAGAAATGTTGCTCATGTTTGTTGTTTAGTGTGGTGGAGAGATTCGCACATCAAAACCAACTACCTCTTATGTAATTACTGTTTTACTGACAAACCCTGGAGTAAACGGGTAACTTTCTACATTCGACATTTAAAACTGGTATACTGTGTGTCTCACCCAGAGTCAGATGTCAACCACAGATACTATTACTGTACTTTATCACTGTACCGTGATATGCAACGCTACGCTATGCTACATACACCTGTCTACTTATAGCTACTCAGAAATAGGCCGCATAGGAATGTCTGGTGGGCCGTGCAGATCTTTAATACGAGAAACGCTTTTAACTTGGTTACTATAGTTACTGTGTACCACAGGTGAATGAGCAACCAAAACTCAGTGAGTCATCTAATTTTAAATAATTACCTCAACTCCGAGGCTAATTGCAGGAACGGAGGGAACTGGTCTGAAAAGCTCACGCTAATTTAATTTACCGTCTTAATCCTCCAACTACTATTTACACACTATTTACTATTTGTAAAATGTGTTTAAACAAGCGGAGAATATCAGTTCTCATACCATGGCCCAGGTGAATACTCAATTCTGATTGGCTGGAGTGTCCATTATTTTTTGATAACATGCACGGCCATGACGCAAGCAGCCTTATCACCAGTCTAAAAATTAATGCACTAAATGAAACATGAACAAATATCAACTTGGACCAGACTCGGGGTGGGGGGGGGGACTACGTTTAGAAAGCTTCCTCGTTGCCATGTCATTACTAAGATCGTCTCTATTTACTGGAGTAATAAGGTAACGTTGCCAGATTGTTACTAAGATCGTCTCTATTTACTGGCATAATAAGGTAACGTTGCCAGGTTGTTACTAAGACTGTCTCTATTTACTGGAGTAATAAGGTAACATCCGCATTCCATATGAATCTCATGTTAACTGACATTAGGCATTAGTCAGACCCAGGCATTAGTCAGACCCAGTGCAAGCTAAAAGTTGTACTTTTGAGACTGAATTACCCCAAAATATGAATCAACACCCTTATATTTGTATTGATTCGTAAGTAGCCATGGTATAAGCGGGATAATCCACTCCGCGTTGGGGGTTCTTAGCCCCCGTGTTGTGTATTATTTTTCGATACATGCACACCTCGTTGTGGATAATCCCTCACTTAATGTCATTGATATTGATAGTGACTGTTTCCAGCATTAAGGCCTAATGCAGCACACCCTTGATCTGTTGACTCTTAATTCATAGCATAGCATCGCATTGCATAGCATAACCTAGCATTGCATAGCATAACCTAGCCTCACATAGCACCACACAGCATTGCCTAACATTGGATAGCATTGCCTAGCATAATCTAGCGTCACATAGCATAGCATATCCTAGAGTAGCCTAGCATCACATAGCATAGCATATCCTAGAGTAGCCTAGCATCACATAGCATAGCCTAGCCTCATATAGCATCACCTAGCCTAGCTGAGGCATGGGAGAAGAGAGAGGGTACGGGGAATGTTATTGTTCAAAACTCTGCTCTGTGTAGTGACAGTGTCTGAGTCCCCCCCAATCACCCAGCCATGTGCTGTGGGAGGAGACCCCCCCCACCCCTGTGGCTCCTGAACTGGGGTGTAATCTGAAACCCGCTGCCCTAGTGCTCTCTGGTCAGAACCTCAGCTTTATCTTGTGTCCTCTCTGGAAGAAGCTCAGAGAGAAGACACACGCACGTGTACGCACACACACACACACACTAATGGGCCGCATCGTGGCACACCACAAACACTGGGTCTGTGTTTAGTGTGTTTAGCTCAGCAATAGTGAGTAACTCACTATAGTAGGGTTTCTATAACTATGGTTTCTATATGATATAAACATAGTATAGAGGCTATAGTACGCTGAGAGAGAGACAGAGAGAGAGAGAGAGAGAGAGAGAGAGAGAGACCTAGTTGGAGGGGAGCCATTGAGTGGAGCAGTCGTGACTCCACCGCACTACGCACGCTAATTGTAGAAACTATGTTTTCAGGTACCTAGTGTAACTTCTGTCCACACGTTTTGAAAGCAGTTTTCACTGTTTCAGTTCATCTCCTCTGCACATGCCCAGACCAGCCAACCATCATATGTTGATGTTTTCAGAACACTTTCATGCGTGTTCGACACCCAGCTGAAGGTTCTGGGTTCGATCCCCAATGTATACAGTCTACCTGTAAGTCTATTTACGTGCAAATGCAAGATGCCCCCTAACCCCTACCTGACTCGTCTCTGTACTGTCTAACCCTACCTGCTCCTTAATGACCTGTCTATGTACTGTCTAACCCCTACCTGCTCCTTAATGACCTGTCTCTGTACTGTCTAACACCTACCTGCTCCTTAATGAATTGTCTCTGTACTGTCTAACCCCTACCTGCTCCTTAATGACCTGTCTCTGTACTGTCTAACACCTACCTGCTCCTTAATGAATTGTCTCTGTACTGTCTAACCCCTACCTGCTCCGTAATGACCTCTCTGTACTGTCTAACCCCTACCTGCTCCTTCATGACCTGTCTCTGTACTGTCTAACCCCTACCTGCTACTTAATGAACTGTCTCTGTACTGTCTAACCCCTACCTGCTCCTTAATGACTTGTATCTGTACTCACTGTAGGACGCTTTGGATAAAAACACGGTTGTAATAGTAATATTAGTAATAGTGGAAGAGAAGTTAACCTGGAATACCTTTAGAAAAACTCTACAGTAGAAACAGATCCCACCTCCCTTCTCCCTCCCCCCATACTGCTCTATTGTATTTGCACTCATTATTATTCAGATTAGGGGGGGGGGGGGGGGGGCATGCATATTCAGCAGGACCATTAGGTTAATGAGATGTGTTGACCCACTCATTTTATATATTACACTCCTCATATTATATTACACTCCTCACATTATATATTACACTCCTCATATGATATATTACACTCCTCATATGATATATTACACTCCTCATATGATATATTACACTCCTCACATTATATATTACACTCCTCACATGATATATTACACTCCTCATATGATATATTACACTCCTCATATGATATATTACACTCCTCACATTATATATTACACTCCTCATATGATATATTACACTCCTCATATGATATATTACACTCCTCACATTATATATTACACTCCTCATATGATATATTACACGCCTCATATGATATATTACACACCTCATTATATATTACACTCCTCATATGATATATTACACTCCTCATATGATATATTACACTCCTCATATGATGTATTACACACCTCATATTATATATTACACTCCTCATATGATATATTACACTCCTCATATGATATATTACACTCCTCATATGATATATTACACTCCTCATATTAGATATTACACTCCTCATATGATATATTACACTCCTTATATATATTACACATCCTATTTACTACTCTGTATCCTCATAATATATATTACACAGTATTATTCTGTATCCTCCTATGATATATTACACATATGTATTATTCTGTATCCTTGTTTGATATATTACACATATGTATTACTCTGTATCCTCGTATGATATATTACACACATGTACTACTCTGTATCCTCGTATGATATATTACACATATGTATTACTCTGTGTCCTTATATGATATATTACACACATGTACTACTCTGTATCCTCGTATGATATATTACACATATGTATTATTCTGTATCCTTGTTTGATATATTACACATATGTATTACTCTGTATCTTCGTATGATATATTACACACATGTACTACTCTGTATCCTCGTATGATATATTACACATATGTATTACTCTGTGTCCTTATATGATATATTACACACATGTACTACTCTGTATCCTCGTATGATATATTACACATATGTATTACTCTGTGTCCTTATATGATATATTACACACATGTATTACTCTGTATCCTCGTATGATATATTACAGATGATATAAACCTATGTGCCCAGCGCCAAGCAGAACCACAGCACCACTGTGTCGTATCAGTCAGTATATTATAAGTATAGTTATAGTATAGTTTAGTATAGTTGTATACTAAGTATAGTTATTGTATAGTTTAGTATAGTTATAGTATAGTAATAGTATAGTTATAGTTATCGTATGGTATAGTTATAGTATAGTATAAAAATAGTTTTTTTACGAACCATTCTGGCTCCTGAACCTGCACTGTGTCCAGGTTCTGCAGCACTTTCACTTTTGTGTCACTACTCCAGTGTGGATGTTTTGATGGTTCTCTGCTCCTCTATACTACATACTGACTACTCACCACTGTATGTGTTCATACTTCTCAGTTGCTACCACTGCACAGAAATTGACAATCCAACGTGACGTAACACACCTTCAGAAACCCCCCAGCAGTCTCCTCACATCACAGATACTCTCACAGATACACACACACACTTTTACATGTGGCTTTCTATCTGTTAGGCACTCACACACATGGCACACGTACGCTCTCGTGCACACACTCTCCTAAACACACACACACACTCCCTCATTCCCCCCACACACATATGCTTTGTATCTCTTTGGCTTGGTTAGGTAAACTCTCTCTCTCACACACACACACACACACACACACACACACACACACACACACACTTACACTCACACACACACACACACTCCGCAGGAGTTAAAAGCAGAAACACACACACAGCCACATGCTGTGTCATTAGATGGAACCCATTCCCACAACACACCTCGACCTCATGTCTCCGGTCTTCAACCAGACTGGAGAAATAAGCTTCCCCCGTTGGAAAAATGCGTTCATTCCCCATTAAAACATGGTATTATAAAGAGTATATGGCGTGTAGAGTGAGTGATACACCATATAAAACCACACTCACATAGAAAGTGAAAGCTGGATGAGTAAAAGTGCGTCCTGGCCGCTGGTCTGGAGATGACCAACACGCCCCTCGGAGGCGAGGAGACATCTGGACTCTCCACCTCAACACGTTTAAAGGGGGTGTACACACACACACACACACGCACGCGTGCGCGCGTACACACACACACGGGGCACATAGAGAGCCAATGAACACTGAAGTGGTCCTAACGCCAGTCTGACACTAAAACCCCAGGAGGACTATCTCTACCCCTAGACCCTACTAAGAGACCTCGGCTCCATCTGCTCGGAGCGCAGCGCAGTGTCCAAACCACGCGGCGCGGAGGGAAGCGGGGGTTACTTACGCACGGCCTCCTGCTTGGCGTCCAGCTCGAAGGTGGTCTGCTGGAGGAGGTGGATCTTGTTCTGGAGACCCCGGACCCGCTGGTGGGTCGACAGCACATCGTCCTCTAGCTCCTGGAAGATGGAGCAGGCGTGCCTGGCCAGGTCGGACAGCTGGCGCAGGGTCCGAGCCAGAGCCAGGTGGCTGGTGGAGCAGAGGTCCTGGAGCTGCAGGGGACCCCCGGCCTCGCCAGGAGCCGGGGGTCTGCAGAGGAGCTGCGGCTCCACGCTCCTCTTGACGAACGGCATGGTGGTCGGTCCGCACGTAAATCCAACACAGAATGACCCGAGAAAATGAGTCCCCCCCAAAAAAGTTGTCTCCCTCCACTTAATCCAACGTTTTAGTTTTCATCTGCGGGTTCCCCGTCATCCTGTCCCTCCTGGTGGTGTTCAAACTCATAGTTGGGGACCACTGCTCGGCTGCTCCTCTGGTCTGGTCTCCTCTGGTCTGATCTCCTCTGGTCTGATCTGCCGATCTCTGCTGCTGCTGCTGGGAGGGTTTGTTTTTTCGTCAGCTCAAAATTCGAGGTGGTTTAAAAAAAAGACGGAGCAAAACCCCGGGGAGGAGCTTCAGGGAGCACTGGATCCGGACTCATTCTGCTCCACTGTGAGGTGGAGGTATTGGAAACACCCAGAGCAAGACTTTATATGACATCCACCCTTCTAATGATAGACATCCATCACTTACTCACATAACACATAACGAGAGAGAGAGAGAGAGAGAGAGAGAGAGAGAGAGAGAGAGAGAGAGAGAGAGACTACTTATATACCTTTATTTATATTGCCGAGACTGTGCATTACATGTTAAAACAGACTGTGTGCATTACATGTTAAAACCGACTGTGTGCATTACATGTTAAAAGGAAACCAAATCTTCATGAAACAATGAACAAATAAGATCAGTTGCAACAGAACATTACTAAATAAATACATAAATAAGCCTAAATGAAAAGTAGGTCAAATAAATGAAATGTAAAAGGAAAGATAAAGATATGATCATGAAGCAGATGAAGATATTAATAATAAATAAAACTAACAGACTTACTAACTGATATTGATATTTATTGATAAGGTTGAACACCCTGAACTTCACTGTTGAAGAGTGTTTCGGTTCATTTCCAGACGAGACCTAAACCACATGCATCAGGTCACACATCCAGCCTGGTTCTGGTGGAGGAGTGGTTAGAGAGGTGAGATAACAGTGGTTCTGGTGGAGGAGTGGTTAGAGAGGTGAGATAACAGTGGTTCTGGTGGAGGAGTGGTTAGAGAGGTGAGATAACAGTGGTTCTGGTGGAGGAGTGGTTAGAGAGGTGAGATAACAGTGGTTCTGGTGGAGGAGTGGTTAGAGAGGTGAGATAACAGTGGTTCTGGTGGAGGAGTGGTTAGAGAGGTGAGATAACAGTGGTTCTGGTGGAGGAGTGGTTAGAGAGGTGAGATAACAGTGGTTCTGGTGGAGGAGTGGTTAGAGAGGTGAGATAACAGTGGTTCTGGTGGAGGAGTGGTTAGAGAGGTGAGATAACAGCCTGGTTCTGGTGGAGGAGTGGTTAGAGAGGTGAGATAACAGCCTGGTTCTGGTGGAGGAGTGGTTAGAGAGGTGAGATAACAGCCTGGTTCTGGTGGAGGAGTGGTGAGACAACATGACATCATATGAGGTCATCGTCACCATACAGGGTGAAACTCTTCTTCCGTTTGGCTGAATAGATGTGTTTAAACCTTTGGGCCGAGTGGACAGCGTAAGCGTGGCTCCTTTCACATTTGCTGATGGTGTGTTTGTGTAAATCCAGGCGGACAGGGGCCACAATCAGGAGAGGTGAAGGATAAGCGCTTCCTGTGCGTTCAGCGTCCGCTGCAGAAGTGCAGCGTAGCAGCCAGCGGGACAAAGCGGCGGCGGAGACGGGGATGCCGTCACCTCTGAGTCACAGCGGAGCCACAAAGCCCAACGCAGACAAAAGCTGCCAGAGGCTTCGCTCCGACACGGGAGGACGAGCTTTAAACCGCTCAGCTACTGGCCTGCTACCAGCTACTGGCCTGCTACCAGCTACTGGCCGGTCGTAGTGTACTACAGACCGCGGTCCCCGAGCGGCAGCAGCATGGGTTCGTTGGGTGCAGGGAAACCTTGAATCGTTGAGGAAACCGTGGCAACTCCATAGAAACGCATCGTAAGCGCTGCCTGGGTGGGGACATGGGATGCAGAACTAAAAATAACGCGTGGAGTTGTCCTGGTTCCTAAAGGTTGTAGAAGGTTCCCCCGCCCAACTGTGAATGAGTACTATTCATTCATTCATTCATTCATTCATTCATGAATAAAACATATTAATAGGATTTGTGTTATTGTTGAATATAGAGGACAAGTTTGCTTATGCATATATATGGTTACACAGCTTCATAGAAAGCCTTCTTCATACATTCATGAATAAGGTTTATTTATACTGCATTGTGGGTTAGGATGCTCGACTCCTAGAGGAAAGGTTCTGGGTTCGAACCCCAATGTCCCCTCAGTCTGTAGGCCTCCTAGAGCAAGATGCCCCCTAACCCCTACCTGCTCCACGTGTATCTAACTCACTGAAAGTCTCTTTGGATAAAAGCTTCTGCTAAATGACAGAACTAAGATAGCAACTACGATGGAGGAGCCTTTGCTCTGTGAAATAAGAGACGAGGGCATGTAACACTAGACAGTCAGATGAATGCACCCGTCAGCGCTAATAACCACGTGCACAGCGCTGTAATCATGTAGCGGATGGTTATTATAGCAGCCGAGGTCTGTCTGGGTGTTACACCGCCCGGTGTGCATGTACCCTCACCTGCACGCTGTCACCCGAGCCAGGCGGTATTTATAGTCCCCCAGGAGCACTCTGGTGGGCTCCACATGCGACAAGTAGCTACCTGCACAGGTGGTTATGATGTAAGGGAGAGCGTACGCCAAACCACTGGTTATGAGAGAGAGAGAGAGAGAGAGAGAGAGAGAGAGAGAGAGAGAGAGAGACTGCTGTCGCTCTGATTTAGCCTGGTTCCGCCCGCCTCCGTACTTCCGCTCAATTTTCATTTCACGTCAGTACTAGGTCTGGGAGTGCTGTATGGCAGAACGATTTCTTTTCCCTCAAGTTTGTCCTTCCAATCAGCGAACAGGAGCCTGAGAACAGTGACGTAGAGGTCGTGCCCAAACCCGACACGATCGAAGCGGCGTATTAGCAATGACCCAGCTTCGACAGTTGACTGCAAGCATTATCTTGGTCTTTACTATCAAATATTAATTTAGAATGACCATATGTTCCTAGAACTCTTAAATTGGATGAACAAAGCCTGCAGCAATCGCTAACAGAAATCTCCACACAACCCTATGCTCACTGCATCTGCCGTTTGTATAGTGTACTGCGCGCAACGTGGTTTCCGGCGCATGAAATACGTCACGACCAAACGTTAGCGATTGGTTAAGGCAGATCCAGAGTGCCACTGGGCAGAGCCAATAGGTTTTAAACTTCAACAGCACCCGCCTTCAAGTGAGAAATCGTTTGTCTCTATAGCAGTTCTAGACCATGAGTATGAATGAAATGAGTACGAAGGTCTAGTTAGGACTAGGCTAGCTCTGATTTAGGATCTCAAACAGAAATCCTGTTGACTTCACCAGGACAGGTCCTCTCCTCATTCACAAACCTTCTGCAGAACTCAGATTGATTGTTCTTCTGAGCTTGAACTTGGAAGTCTCTTTGGATAAAAGTGTACTCTGCTAAATGACTACATGTCAATCTAAGTGTCGAGGTATCACAGATAGAAATAGTTAAGTTACTACAGATATAACAGTTAAGTTACCACATATGTTATTTCATATCTCTCGTCAGGTCCTATATTCAATCGATAGCAGATTGAGATGAATTAGTACTGGAGAGTCACTTGATACCTATAGTACTTCAGACAGGTATTAAGTAGCCCTTCACTTACTGTGCACTAATAATACACCACCCAATCAAATGTGTGTACTTACTCATACTACTCATACTAAACATCAGAACATATCCCACATCTTGTATTGGAAAAAAGCATATACAGTCAATACTATGATTCTGTTGATCCTGATCCGATGCAGATTCATCAAACCTAAACCTGAGAGTTGGGAAGTTTTTGTGCGTCTAAAGAGAGCCAAGTATGTCCAGGTTATATTTAGATGGCGATGGGAGGAGAGATCTGATTGGCCGTTCCTTGACCCTTGGCGGTTGTGTGTCCCAGCAGCAGAAAGCTCAGCTGCTCTCTGACTGCTGTCAGCTCATCTAGCAACCAGAAGATGACCGATCACCACCGATAACCACTTCATATCTCAACTGTAACCTTCCCGAGGTACAGCAGGCTTTTAGAGGCCTCTCTCACAACCTCTGACCTCAGCCAAGAGGAAGAGAGAACAGGAAGAAGCAAAAACATGTGATGGGAATAATTAGGAACAATATGGATGCACATCTTATATTGTGGCTGACCTGAGGATGAACCCAGTATAATTCTGTTTACCAATCAGCTGCCTGCAGAAAAATGCTTCCTGATCCAAATCTCTGTTTATTCTGTCTTTTTTTTTTCTCTCTCTCTCCCTTTCTCTATCTTGCTCTCTCTCTCTCTCTCTCTCTCTCTCTCTGCTTTAGTGAGAATTGTACATCAGCTTGAAATATAAGGTATTTAATGAAACTGTTCGGTCATCAGTAATCGTGTGTTTCTGCCTGTAGTTCTGTAGTCTACTATCCCCAGGGCTGTATGATAACAGCCCTGGGGATAAGTCATGATTGTGATTTATGACCTAGTTGGCAGTTGTCTCTTCATTAATACATTTAATTCATTAATTAAGAATGTATTAATGTGTCTGCAGGTTAGTTGACATTAAGTGTACGAGTTGCAGCCTTCTCATACTTTAAATTATGTATTACAAATTAGCTCTTTTCAGCTAAACAGGCAGTTACACAGTGAAGTGAATCAACAGGAGATACAAAATAGACAGTTTGATTTATTCATCAGTAGGAGCTCTTTATTTCCAGTTTCAGCGAGCCCATGGCATCATGTTCGTCACACCATCGTATCCCTGCTGTCAGTATCAAAAATATGGTTCACAGCAAAGGTGTTCAGCACCATAGTTATGCATAGATACAAGTAAGGAGCCACACAAACAACCCACTGGAAACACATGCAAACATCTCCACTCCTTCCCTCTTTAACTCAAAGGATTTAGTCATACTTTATTTGGATTTAGTCTTTAAACATTTCAAACCAAACATGGATTCAACCACAGAGAGGGCTATAAGTTGAAATGTCAGTGACGAGTGAATTAGGATTCAAGTGAAGCGCGGATATCACCATGAGTCCACGCTGCCAACACTACAATCTAACCGTGTGGAAGTCTGTTCATGTCCATGCTAAAAACCAGTTATTCCAGTTCACGATCCACAAACATTTTACCCGACTGTGCGTCACCACCCCACCACACTGACACAGAATACCCCAGGATGTCTTCAGCTAGCGCTGCCACGCATAGAGGACAGAAATATGTTTCCAACACCATACTGTTTGTTTGACGTGTACAGGGAATGTAAAAATATGTTGTCATGCAAAACGCTTAACACATAATGAACATGACGAAGATGTGTTTTTTGTCATTGATGAGTTACAAAATAAACTTCCTACATAAACTCTTCCAGCTGTGCAGTAGCTCTATGTATTCCCTCAGCCCTTAAATACGCTACGTGATGCTATCGCTGGCCAGGCGGGATCCCAGGATGGCACTGGGTTCTGTAGTCCTGGAGAAGTCATTGTAGAGTTCTACGCTTGGGTGACCAGGAGGGAGGATATAGCAGAGGACAGTCCAGTACAGACCAGACCAGTACAGAGTACCAGAGACCAGAGTCTGAGCATAGTTCAGTAGAGACAAGTAGAGTTCAGTAGAGACCAGGAGAGGCCAGTAGAGTCCTAGTGGAGTCTAGCCGAGACCAGAGTCTTAGCGTAGTTCAGTAGAGTTCAGTAGAGACCAGGAGAGTCCTACTTAGGTCCAGTATAGAACAATAATGTCCTAGGTATGTCCAGTAGAGACCAGTAGAGTTCTAGTTATGTCCAGTAGAGACCAGTAGAATCCTTCTTAGGTCCAGTAGAGACCAGTAGAGTCTTAGTTGGGTCCAGTAGAGACCAGTAGAGTCTTAGTTGGGTCCAGTAGAGACCAGTAGAGACCAGTAGAGTCTTAGTTGGGACCAGTAGAGTCTTAGTTGGGTCCAGTAGAGTCTTAGTTGGGTCCAGTAGAGATCAGTAGAGTCTTGGTTGGGTCCAGTAGAGACCAGTAGAGTCTTAGTTGGGTCCAGCAGAGTTCAGGGGTCTTAGCAGGTCCAGTTGAGACTCCAACGTGATCCTTTGCTGATGAACCTCCTGTAGAAGAGAAGTCGTATTAACTCTGGTGGGACTGGTCTGGGTCTTGTCTAGTCTAGTCTGGGTCTAGTCTAGTCTAGTCTCGTCTAGTCTGGGTCTAGTCTAGTCTATTCTGGGTCTAGTCAAGTCTGGGTCTAGTCTAGTCTAGTCTAGTCTGGGTCTAGTCTTGTTCTAAACTATCTCAGGTCTAAGGCCATGACACAGTTTATCCAACTCACTATTATCTCAATATAATACCCCTCTTGGTCAAAGTTATTGTACTTTGTGTATTTTCCCCTCTGTGTATTTTGCCACATGTATTTGTTGAAATCTCTGTATAATTTTATATTTATATATATGTTAATCTGATGCATGAGTACAAAGTTTAAAGTGAATGACTAAAGTGAATAACAGTCATTCCTCTGGCTTTAGAATCGTCTCTTCACTAGTCAGCATGTCTACGCTCTTATTTTGGAAGAGACAGATGTGAATGCCAAAGGCAGCTCGGTATTTTGACGCCGCGTCTAAATAGAGACCTCCCTCAAAGGGAAAAAAAAAACAGCTGATCATGCCTCAAAAACACACACAGCTGTATCCGAACAAACAACAAACACCCGAATAATGAAACCAAATAAATGTTTCCTTTCCAAACCTTTTGAAAGGCATAACAGGGTATGAATGGTGTGTGATATTTGATATGAATGTCCGGGGGCCTGTGGTGTATTCCTGGCTGAGGTCTGTGTTTAATACCTCCTGTCCCTGTTGTATGGGAGCTCTGATCACGCTGGCATGTGGGGATGCGATGCCGGTGGATCCTTTACCAGGGGCATGCGGAGCATGCAGCATGTGTTGTGCAGTGTGTGTGTGTGTTGCAGAGGGAACCCGGCTACCTACTGCTCCCGCAGTGCGACCACGATGCATTAGCAAGGACAGACATCCGTGGCATGCGAGCTATGTGCAGGATTGGCCGCAATCATGGCTGCATTTGTGATTGCATTCAGGTGCAAATGAGTCAAACTGTCAAGGCAGCGACTGGGGACAAGGAAGATAAATACTCAGATTCAGAATCATCGTTGTCTCTTGTGTTTCTTGGAGAGGTAGTATTTACATCCACTAGATTGTATTACAGCATTGTAATACATTAATAATGCATGCGTGTAAGTAGATCTGTCGTTGTACTTTTGGAAAGTATGCCAGGTCCTGACATTCAATTGAAATACAAATATTTATGCGATACCGACTTCATGTAATATAGTCTTATGTGATGTAGATATGTATATGATGATGTATCTATGTGACATATCTATGTTATAGGGCCTTGGTGTGATAAGAGCCTGTATATATAAATGCCAGTCCAGCAGCGATCATAGATACAGTTAACATGCTGATGGTAACGTCTGTGCTGCAGCTTGTTGGCCTCCACTGTACCTCTGGTTGCTCAGGTTGGGGAGGATGGACATCATTACTCGAATCTATAAAAAGGGTTTGGGTGTCCAGGAAAGTTTGGTGGAGATTTTGGGAGAAATGAATATCAGAACGTCTGTAGCCTAGCCTACTGTGCTATCCTGTGCTAGGTTTTTGCCTGTGCTAGCTTGTGCTAGGCCAAGCATGTGCCAGGACAGCCTGTGCTAACCTGTGCTGTGCTAGGTGTAGCACTGTGCTATCCTGTGCACAACTAGAAGCTGACCTTAAGCTGCTGTTGGAGCTCGCTGTTGAGGCGTGTTAGCATAGCGTTGCTTTCCTTGTTCTTGCGGATGGTCGTCTGGATCTCTCTCTTCTGCTTGGACTGCAGCCTGAAACACCACACACACACACACACACACACACACACACACACACACACACATTGTACCCTGAAACATGTCTATACCCTGAAACATCACACGTCTGTACCTTGAAACACCACACGTCTTTACCCTGAAGCACCACACGTCTGTACCCTGAAGCACCACACGTCTGTAACCTGGCCTGAAGCACCACACGTCTGTAACCTGGCCTGAAGCACCACACGTCTGTAACCTGGCCTGAAGCACCACACGTCTGTACCCTGAAGCACCACACGTCTGTACCCTGAAGCACCACACGTCTGTACCCTGAAGCACCACACACTGAGCTTCAGACACCACACATCTTCTTCTCACACCAACTGGAACAATGATTCACAACATGGATTAAAGGGCTCCTATTCTGTTATGTTGGTCAGCCATTACGAGCCGTTTCACTGTCCCCCCAGATATTTAATGGATAGACAGGCCTACCGGTCTCTGGACTGTACCAACTGGTCGGCTGATCTATCTAACACCACACCTGGTGGTAGAACAAGAGCCCTGTAGGGCTGACATGACTTTAGAGCAAACAAACGTGTTAAAGTCAAACGTTCGTGTCTCAACATTTATCACTGGGGATATTATGGTCTGTCATCGCTGGTTGTCGGGGGTCATCTGTTAGCGACCGTCGTTGCTATAGTTTCAGTTTCACGTCGGGTTGGAGCCCAGAGCATCTGTTGGGGACATCATGGGGCCGCGACCCCTCGGTGGTGTTGTGATGCCCAACAGAGGGTCAAATCCTCCCTTTCTCCCTCCTGTTCTGAGTGAACTGTTAACTACACATCACTAATATTATAACATGAGTTAACTGTTAACTACACATCACTAATATCTATTATAACATATGAGTTAACTGTTAACTACACATCATTAATATTATAACATACGAGTTAACTGTTAACTACACATCACTAATATCTATTATAACATATGAGTTAACTATTAACTGCACATCACTAATATTATAAGATATGAGTTAACTGTTAACTATACACCACTAATATCTATTATAACATGAGTTAACTGTTAACTGCACATCACTAATATTCTAAGATATGAGTTAACTGTTAACTACACACCACTAATATCTATTATAACATACGAGTTAACTGTTAACTGCACATCACTAATATTATAAGATATGAGTTAACTGTTAACTACGCATCACTAATATTATAACATATGAGTTAACTGTTAACTACACATCACTAATATCTATTATAACATGAGTTAACTGTTAACTGCACATCACTAATATTATAAGATATGAGTTAACTGTTAACTATACACCACTAATATCTATTATAACATGAGTTAACTGTTAACTGCACATCACTAATATTATAAGATATGAGTTAACTGTTAACTACACATCACTAATATTATAACATGAGTTAACTGTTAACTACACATCACTAATATTATAAGATGTGAGTTAACTGTTAACTACACATCACTAATATTATAAGATATGAGTTAACAGTTAACTACGCATCACATATTATAAGATATTAGACAGATTCATTTTCAATTAAATATCAGTTTAAATATCGCATATCTTAACACATAATAACATAAATCACCAACTTCTGCAGGGGTTTGGTGGGCGGGGCCAGTGACGCAGTGGAAGAGGGCGGGGCCTCTGGGTTGTCAGGGTGGAACTTCCTGCGGACGGGTTTCTGTGGAACTCTGAGGTGTGACGGGCCAATCAGATCCTGGGAATACGAATGATTCCCAGGATGATGAAAATGAATTAATAACAATGACTAATAACTAATTAATAACAATAACAATAATAATAATAATAATAATAATAATAATAACAATAATAATAACAATAATAATAATAATAATAATAATAATAATAATAATAATAAAGATGTTTTTTTATTAGTGGTGGGCATAGATTAATTTCTTTAATCTAGATTAATCTAACTGTAATCTTCAAATTAATCTAGACCGGGCAGAGGACGCAGCCGTTCTGCAGCACAGCCGTTCCCGCGGCGCTTACCTTCCTTGGTGGAAATCCGGTATAGACCCAGCTCCCAACCCAACTTTGAGAATAGATTAACGGCGATAATCTTTTTATCGCGCGATAAGAGTCTCGCGTTATCGCAGTGCGTTAACGCCGATAACGGCCCACCACTATTTTTTATACAGCATTTAATACATGTAACAGACATCCATGTCCACACAAACATGATCTCAAATGAATAGAGCAATAAGAAAACATCAAATTAATACAAATTGTGTATTGCAAAAATGTATTGAACATAAAGGAATTACAAACAAATGACATAAACAAACACACAAACACACACACACACACACACACACACACACACACACACACACACACCTGTGTTGGAGCGGTGTTCAGGTCATCGGCCGCTGGTCTGTCCCGGTGGACTTCCTGGTTCTCCTCCTGACATCACAACACAACACTCACAACACACTTCCTACTTCCTACTACAAAAAGAAGTGAGAAACTCTAGGCATCATGAAATCATAAAATACCATCAACGATGGTATTATATAATGATGGAAGTCCTGAATGATATGCACACTTGAACAAAGTGAAAGGTCGTTCAGATACCTGCTGGTAATCACGGTAACGAGATGAATAAGAGAGTTATGATCCAGACCCCCTCTCTCTCCTCATGGGGAGAGGTTGGGGGGTTAAGCTGTGGTGGATGAACCCAATGTTTTATTGCATCTCCTAACTGTCCATTATCTCCTCGTACAGGGAACACGTCTCCTAACTGTCCATAGTCCCATCGTACAGGGAACACGTCTCCTAACTGTCCATAGTCCCCTCGTACAGGGAACATGTCTCCTAACTGTCCATAGTCCCCTCGTACAGGGAACACGTCTCCTAACTGTCCATAGTCCCATCGTACAGGGAACACGTCTCCTAACTGTCCATAGTCCCCTCGTACAGGGAACACGTCTCCTAACTGTCCATAGTCCCATCGTACAGGGAACATGTCTCCTAACTGTCCATAGTCCCATCGTACAGGGAACATGTCTCCTAACTGTCCATAGTCCCATCGTACAGGGAACATGTCTCCTAACTGTCCATAGTCCCCTCGTACAGGGAACACGTCTCCTAACTGTCCATAGTCCCCTCGTACAGGGAACATGTCTCCTAACTGTCCATAGTCCCATCGTACAGGGAACACGTCTCCTAACTGTCCATAGTCCCATCGTACAGGGAACATGTCTCCTAACTGTCCATAGTCCCATCGTACTGGGAACATGTCTCCTAACTGTCCATAGTCCCATCGTACTGGGAACATGTCTCCTAACTGTCCATAGTCCCATAATCCCACCCTCCTAGACTAGTGAACCTACAGCTGCTCTGCCACGCCGTACCCCAGACCAGAGTGCATACTCTGTACCCCAGCGCTAGCACGCTGCATCGTAACTCCCGTTTGTGACACCTAGAATTCAGCAACAGTTCCACTGAAACTATCCCTTGGGTCTGGAGATGAAACAGTTGCATAACCCCTGGTTTGTAAGTGGAGAGCGAGGGGGAAGGTTTGCAGCGCCCGGCGACCTCTGCATGTCTCCACTGTACTTAAAGAACCTGATCCATTTATTTCCAAGTCCTGCCCGTCTGCGTTGTGGTCTGACCGCGGAGGCCCAGGTCTCCCTGATGGTTTTCACAGCCTCAGCTGCCCGCTGGAAAAACCCACGTCTCTCCTGCTGAAGCATGCGTCTGCACACACTCAAGCCTAACGCTGTAGGATTCACTGCAGCAGGACCCGGGGTTTCAACTTTAGCTGGACCGAAGGTGGCTAGATTGAGGAAAGCAATAGGGCTTGTACATCAGAATGCATCATGGGAGTTTTTGTTGGCAATACTGCCATATTGAGAAGACTCTAGAGAGTTGTAGTGCTGTAAAATCCTAAATCAACATAAATATACTGTAACCTAGGCTCATGAAAACTTTGTTTTGCCACATCTCGCATGAGAAACGCAGTGGCATGTCTCTCCATAATGACAAATCATTTCACCATTACATACTAAACAATGACCAAAAAAACATGATTACTAAAGGCCCTGACACACCAAACTGACGTCAAAGAACTAGCGGCGACGAAGGCCGACTGTTTCATCGCCTCACGTCGCCTGTGTCTTGGCCAAAATGTTGCACTTGAACACACCGCAAAGACTACAGCCGACGGCCAACTAGCATGTACGTTCTGTGCCTGCGTGAGAGGAAATAACTCTCCATACCAGCAGGTGGCGGTAATCTGTATTCGTCATTCAAAAAGGGACACCGGAAGACCTAGGACTGCGGATATATACAAACATGAAACAAAGCAACGTTTGCCTACCATTCTCACACAACTTTCGCTCAGACGGTTTCATAATATAGCTACTTCTAATCGAGAATATGTCTGATAAGAAGTTGCAGATGGCTTGAAGTTGAAAAATGAGCCGATCTTTTGTGCGTGCCCTCTTGACGAAAGTTGTTTGCTGCTTTGCTAACTTCTGTTTCTCTTCTCGTGCGCTGATTCACATTCAAGCTGAACAGCCAATCAGAGTGATTTCTCTCACCGATGGCCTCCGTTGCTGATTCAACATGCTGAATCGGCCGGAAAAGCCGCCGCCGAAGCCGACTACTGCCAACGGTGCGGGACACACCTCAAAAACTAGGGCCACAGACTCTCACCAACGGCCCGACTTTTGCCGACGGCCGACCGTCGGCCCGGTGTGTCAGGGCCTTAACATAACTAACATTATGATGCTCCAATGCTTCCAAAATCTCATTCGATGTGACATTGCGATGTACAAGTCCTATAAAGCAAATAGCAATAAAGAAAAGTGTAGGAGAAGAATTTTTCTAACAAAGAGTTTGATAACAGATGTTTGACCGCAGCGTGAAGCAGGTTTGTCCTGGTCCAGGAGTCAGGGGAACAGCTCCAGGTTTTAGAGGTAGTCTTTAGGTTTGTGGAGAATGCTGTAAAACAAGTCTTACAGGTCTCTGCGACCCTTTGACCTTTGAACTAACTGCATTTGATCTGTATTCATGGTCTAATGGGGGACAGAGTGGGGGGGGGGGGGCAGATTCCTGATGTTTCACGGGTTGGTTAGGGTGTACCTCCCAGTAGGCATCCTATAGCAGTGGTTCTCATTAACAGTCACGAATATTGCAGTAATCAACAATGCCTCACCTACCTACCTCACTAGAACCTGTTAGTACTTCACTAGAACCTCACTAGAACCTATTAGTACTTCACTAGAACCTCGCTAGAACCTGTTATAAATCACTAGAGCCTGTTAGAACTTTACTAGAAGCTGTTACAACCGGTTATAACTCAATAGACCCTGTTTGAACCTCACTAGAAGCTGTTAGAACCTCACTAGAAGCTGTTAGAACCTCAGGAGAACCTCACTAGAAGCTGTTAGAACCTCACTAGAACCTGTTACAACTCACTAGAACCCCACTAGAAGCTGTTAGAACCTCACTAGAAGCTGTTAATCCTCACTAGAAGCTGTTGGACCTCACTAGAAGCTGTTAATCCTCACTTGAAACTGTTAGAACGTAGGCTGGTCAGGTCAGGGAGAACGTCGTGAGGTTCTCACCTCTTCTCTGAAGCGAGTGAAGTTGGTCTGCAGTGGCTTCTTCACCGGAGTCTTCTCTGATGGGGGGAGGAAGAGAGGAACCTGGGGAGGAGGAGAGATAGATAGAGAGAGAGAGAGAGAGAGAGAGAGAGAGAGAGAGAGAGAGAGAGAGAGAGAGAGAGAGAGAGCTGACTGACCATAATCTGATATCACACCTCAGGATGTGAACTGAGTCTGGAGAACATATTTGTGAAGGCTAGACAAGAAGAGATTATTATTAGTTTGTTGATGGAAATTGAAATGTTTAATTTCAAACTTTATAATAAATTATTATTATTAACAGTACTGGTGGGTATGGGGGGGGGGGGGGGGGGGGGGGGGGGCGATACCTGTGATACCTGTGATGTCAGTGGTCGGGGGGGGCAGTGCTGGAGGGGGGGGCAGCCACCCCCCTCTCACCCCTGGAGATCAGAAACAAGATGAAATGCATTGTTTAACATGAACCTAAACGTTACACCAGCATGGAATATGATGATCCCAAGTTCAAATTACAAATCTAAAACAAGGTAGCGTTCAAGACCATGTGTACTCAAATAAGGATATGCAGTGTTTCAGTTTTTTAGTTAACACATACATACGTGAGTACGTGTGAACGTGGAGTATGTGTGTATGTGAAGAATTACTCAGATGACATTGTAACTCAATGTCGCCCCCTAACTCTAGAATGCTGCACAACAGCGCTGTTGTGCAGCAGAACTCATGAATCTTCCAACACTGTATCGCTAACACAATAACAAAGACTCTATTTACTATTACTCTATTACTTGTGTATGATTGTTGTCAGGTCTGATGGCTTAGAGGTTGATCTGTATGGAAATAAGAGGCAGCGTCTCCTCAGGTTCCTCTATCGTCAGGATGGAGAACACACCAGAACACACCAGCAGGTTGAATTGGATCCAGCGGCCACAGGAATGTATGATCATTCTCCTCACTAACAAAAGGATGAATTGTGGAGGGAATACAACAGGGTGTGGTGGTGGTCTAGGGGAGGGGAGGAGGAGGTAGTGGGGAGGAGGGGGAGGAATTGAGGCGGAGGTTGCGAGGAGGTACTCTGTGGGAGGTGAGGAGGTGGTGGTGGTGAGAAACTTTATGGGAGGAGATGAGGTGGTGGGGAGAAGTTGAGGATGAGGTGGTGATGAGGAGGAGGTGAGGAGGTACTCTAGGAGAGGTAAGGAAGAGTAGAAGCTGAAGATGAGGTGGTGAGGAGGTCTAGGTGAGGAGGTGGTGAGGTCTGGGAGGTGAGGAGGTGGTGAGGAGGTGGTGAGGAGGTCGTGAGGAGGTGGTGAGGTCTGGGAGGTGAGGAGGTAGTGAGGAAGTCTGGGTGAGGAGGTGGTGAGGTCTAGGAGGTGCGGAGGTGGTGAGGTCTGGGAGGTGCGGAGGTGGTAAGGTCTGGGAGGTGAGGAGGTGGTGAGGAGGTGGTGAGGAAGTCTGGGTGAGGAGGTGGTGATGAGGTGGTGAGGAGGAGCAGGGTAAGGAGGAGCAGAGTGAGGAGGTGGTGAGGAGGTACCTGGTGCTCCCTGCTGCAGCAGCTTGTTGAGGTCCAGGGAGGAGGCCCGGGAATGGGTCTTCTGGGGCCGGGGAGGAGGTGTGGGAGGCTCCTCTGCTTTCTTCATGGCCTCATCAATGGAGGTGCTAGAGTAAGACCTGAGAGGTGGAGACCAGAGTGAGGAGAGATTAGAGGAGGTGGAGAGAGTGCGGTTGGACCAGAACAGTAGAGACCAGCTCCTACTGACCTCGGTCTGCTCCTGGTCTTCATATGGGGGTCCAGTAATAAAGGAGGTTCTAAAAAGATGGAGGAGGTTGAGTTGAGTACATTCAGTTTGAGTAGTATTTACATTCATTTACTTATTTACCCAAAGCGACTTACAGTGAATTCAAATACATGTCATCAGGACCTTCTACATTTTACACTGTGGTGTACAGTGGCTTTATCTTGTGGTACTCCCAAGCTGCCGGTGTTATGAGCCAGCTGGTCTTGAGCTATCTGCTTCCCTCGTAACGTGTGCATGTGATGTGTTGTGATCGTCTGGACATAGGCAGATTCCCAAAAGTTCACCGAAATGACTTTGTTTAATTAACTTGTTATCACATCTTACCTGCCTACTTTTGTACATGCTTGTTTTTAATACTACATTCAATTCCTATACAACACCAATAACAATGGGAAATTAATGTCTTCTCAAATAAAAATACAAGTTGTCACATGCTGGATTCGAACCCTGACGCATAAGAAATTAAGCAGCATAGGCTGCCCATGTAACCCCTACTGCAGCCCACTACCACAATAAGGAGCAGGTAGGGGTTAGACAGTACAGAGACAGGTCATTAAGGAGCAGGTAGGAGTTAGACAGTACAGAGACAGGTCATTAAGGAGCAGGTAGGGGTTAGACATTACAGAGACAGGTCATTAAGGAGCAGGTAGGGGTTAGACAGTACAGAGACAGGTCATTAAGGAGCAGGTAGGGGTTAGACCGTACAGAGACAGGTCATGAAGGAGCAGGTAGGGGTTAGACAGTACAGAGACAGGTCATTAAGGAGCAGGTAGGGGTTAGACAGTACAGCGACAGATCACTAAGGAGCAGGTAGGGGTTAGGGGGCATGGGGTTACCTGGCCTCTCAGGTAGAGTGTGTTTGTCTTGAGTTTTCCTCCAAGTCCGGGAGCAACTGTCTGCTGACACTGCAGAGGTACAGACATCAGTCAACATCTCCTTCCTCCACACAACCTTATCTCATAGAAGATGATCAATCATGTAGTATGTTTTCTATAATGTAGCATATCCTGCTAACAATGTATACCTCAACCGTCAGTTACACTGCTACTGCCCACATTGTGTACAGTGTATACATTTTTAGTTTTTTAGTTTTCCCATCTGTTCCCATCTGGGAATAATAAAGTACCGTACATCATATTTTATCTTAAGGGTTCAAGTGTGGATCTTATTGCCTTACTTACCAGATTCTGATGTCATTTCCTGTTTCAGCAGCGATGGTTGTAGTCGGTCCAGCCCGCTCCTGTCCTTTAAGCAAAAAGATAATATTCAATACAATCCAGTAATGATAACACGACAGAACACACTGGAAACAGCCACACTCCCCAGGTTAGAGTGAGATGTTGTACATTGAACACGGCGTGTTAGCGCCCTCTACGGGCGAATAGCAGAACATCAATAACTATGAAATCAGAGAGGAGTTTGTTTTACCATCCGTTTGCTGCTGAGGTCCACATCTTCGAAAACGATAAGTGGCTCTGCACTCTGAAAAGAAAAACAATAGAGAAGTTCACGTTTCATACACAGATCACACACACAGACACTACTACACTATTATACACTACATTGATACATTGGTGCATTGCTGGCCAATAAGCTGCAGATATTTGACTGTACATTATTGATTGAAAATTGGTAAAGGAATGTTCTACATACGAACAGATAAATGATTCACAGCCACAAGCAAACTACTTACTGGTGGGGTGTCTGGGGTGTCCTGGTCCTGGTCCATGAAACCAGTCTGGAGGGAGATGGGGAGGGAAGGGGGGAGGGAGGAGGGGAGAGAAGGGGGGAGGGAGGAGGGCTGGAGGGAAGGCAGGAGAGATGGGGGGAGGGAGGAGGGGAGAGAGGAGGGCTGAAGGGAAGGCGGGAGAGATGGGAGGAGGTTGGAGGGGAGAGAGGGGGGGTGGGAAGGCTGGAGGGAGGGGGGCAGGGTCTCGGGGAGGGGGCAGCCGTTCTTCCGCGCCACAATGAGGTGGAACGCCATGCAGAACTCGGAGAACGTAAGCGCCCCGTCACGGTCCACATCACTCAGCTCCCTGCACAAGAACACGCATTCACGCATGCACATGCACACATGCACACACACACACACACACACACACACACACACACACACACACACACACACACACACACACACACACACACACACACACACACACACACAGGGACTTTCTTGTATTCCTGGGGGGTATTGCACAAAAGTCGGATAAGGGATTAAGCCGGGATATGTTTACGGATTTAGGTTATCCTGGCTTCATTTAGCCTCAAGTCGGTTGCATGAAAGCGGCTCACACTTATCCCGGCTGAGTTACCATGGTGATTTATTCTCCGGAGCTAGCCTGCTCCCGACCAGGCTAAAAGCCGGGCTAAGCTTAATCCTAGTGATTCACCTGTATTTACACCGTCAATCCTGTGAGGAATTAATGTGTTTTACAGCATGTGCATGGTCTTTCTAAGTATGTTGCATCATTTTAATTATCCCGAATTAAAATATTACATAGGCTATATAGTCATTTCTCATTTCATTTAAATCTGTTGGCTGTTTTTTATATTGATTCAAGTGTTATTACTCAGGCCAACACAGTTAAAGTCTATATTTTTTCATACTATGACACATTTACGTTTGTGTTTATGAAAGTCCGCCTTTATTACGCAACTGCAGCGCATTTGGAAATGTCAACAAACAGATGAGCGCAACGCTTATGCCATATGTATAAAATGTATTTTAATCACACAATCGAACCTTTGCAACATGTGAAACAGCCCATTGGCTACCATGCATAATAAGCTGTTTTACATTTCAAATTTCAAATCGCGCAGACGTCACCGAGTCCGAACCCGACCCAAGCCCGTCGGGTCCCCTCGGGTGCCCTCGGGTCCCGTCGGGCTTGGGTCGGGTATCCAATAAGGAGCTGTTCAGCGGCCGTGACGTATGAAACGCCATGTTCCGATCGGTGATTCTGTGAGCGATCGCGAGGTCTATTCATGCATGCCGCTTATCCCAACTAGCTTCACCTGACGTGACTTAGCCACGCCTATTTATCCTGGCTTGGCAATCGTGCAACCGAATAAGCCAGGATACCGCCGAGCAGAATAGTCCAAGCCGCGCTTACTCAATTATCCTGGATTTATGTATCCGACTTTTGTGCAATACCCCCCAGATTCTTCTCTCTCCTGTTGTTTTTTTAAAACTCGGTCAAGTCATGCAGCATTTGCATTTTTTTTGCAGCTCCTCCGATATTGATCGTCTGCTCTGAGTGTCCTCAGCCTCGCTTGTACGTCGCTGTCGATAAAAGTGTATCTGCTGACTGTAAACATGAAGCTGAGCAGTACAACCTTCATCAGTTATGATGAAGACATTCATCTACATCATACCATATGATATGCAAGAGGTGGTTCAGTATTATTATTATTATTATTAATAATAATAATAATAAATATACATGAAACCCCAGAGCTCCTCAGTCCCCCCCCACCCCCACAGTGACTCACCAGATATGAGAAAGTTCAGGAATCGGCAGCTTAGACTTGGTGAAGAAGTTCTTGGCAACCGTTCCTGGAAGAGTTTAAAAATAAACAGTTATTATTTAATTACAAAAACACCATAATAACATCTTCAATCATCAGTTATTCTTTCATTACAAAACCACCATAAAAATGAACATACCGCATATCACCACCCACATATAATACTGTATATCATAATATCATCTCTAGTCAGTTACTCTTTCATTAACCCCACATCATATCATTTTGTTACCCATTAAGTATCAGTGATGCCGGTAACGCGTTAATTAGTAACGCGTTACTCTAATATGACCACGTTTTTCAGTAACGAGTAATCTAACGCGTTACTATTTCCAAACCAGTAATCAGATTAAAGTTACTTATCCAAGTCACTGTGCGTTACTATTTTTATCATTTGCCATTTTCCTTAAAAAGATGCTTTCTTCTTGCGTCTCGGGGAGTGACGTTATGCATGCGGTTTCGCGGTTTTTGACGAGGTTTGTGCTAGAAAATCTCGCTGTCACCTGACACTGCCAAGCAACCAGCGGCACAAACGTCAACAACAACAATGGAGGGAGGAGAGAGATGGGCGTTTACTCGGTGGAAATATACCGTATTTTCCGCACTATAGGGCGAACTTTTTTCATATATAAAGCGCACCGGACTATAAAGCGCATTAAGCGAAACAAAACAAAACACGTTCACAATAACTCTCAACATTGTTCAAATGTTAATGAGCGTATTCACAATAACTCCCAACCTTGTTCAGTTGTAACACGTAAAAAAAACACAGTCTGATATCGCTAAATCAAACGTTGGCGTATTCACAATAACTCCCAACCTTGTTCAGTTGTAACACGTAAAAAAAACACAGTCTGATATCGCTAAATCAAACGTTAGCATATTCAGTTTGAAGTCCGCGTCGTAAGCGTGTCTCTTGACAGGTGCCATTTTGGGGTCTTTATACACACACTGTAATATTATGGTGAACCACGTGTATTACTCCGCGACGCTCCTGACTACGGTAGCCATAACAACCAGAATTAATCCATATATAAGGCGCTCCGGATTATAAGGCGCACTGTCATTTTTTGAGAAAATTAAAGGCTTTTAAGTGCGCCTTATAGTGCGGAAAATACGGTAGTCACTATTTTGACTTTGTGTCAATGAAAGATGATAATATTAAGGTTTGGTGTACACTCTGTGCTGGTGACAAAGCCTAACCCTAACCCTAACCCAGCTTCAAAAACACTACTTCAAATTTGAAGAAGCATTTGGAGTCGCAGCACGGTACAGTGGAACTTAAAGAGAAAGTCCCACCAGGTGGTGCTGGTGCAAAACAGAGAGCTACGACTAATTCAGGAGGTCCCCCACCCAAACAACAAAGGTTGAGGCGGTGGGGGGTGTTGTCGGCAGCTGCTGAATGTAACTAATAAAGTAACTTGTAATCTAACTTAGTTACTTTTAAAATCAAGTAATCAGTAAAGTAACTAAGTTACTTTTTACAGGAGTAATCAGTAATCCGTAATCCGATTACTTTTTCAAGGTAACTGTGGCAACACTGTTAAGTATATAGAAGTATACTCATCACTTCATGGTCCTCACCCAGGACGAGAGCCCCGAGGTCGGGCTGGAGGCCCCTGAACTGGTTGGTGTAGTACTCTCGCTGTTCCTCTGTGATCCTCCAGGGGTCGCCCTCCTCACTAGAGGCACGCTGCTCTTCAACGGAAGCCTGCATGAGTCACAGAGAAGTCACACTAGTAACACACACACACACACACACACACACACACAAAGTGACAGCTGAATTTCCCAAAGTGGAATGAATGAAGTAAAATACTACTATAATTATAATAAATAATTACAATATTATGAGCTTCCTACCTGTGGAACAGCAGAAGGTTCTGGAGGTTTGGTCCAATAGTTACTAGGAGAGCAATGATGATCCTGTTGTCTCTCATTGGCTTAGAGAGGGAGAGAGAGAGAGAGAGAGAGAGAGAGAGAGAGAGAGAGAGAGAGAGAGAGAGAGAGATGTGATGAATAATAAGTCTTTATTAGTATTTGTAAAAAGATTGTGAAAAAAGACTACAGATTAAGAAACATACTTATATGGTGTGTGCATGCTCACCTGTGTGCCGGATGGCACCTGGGGTTGCCATGGTGACGGGGTAGTGGCAGAGGAGCGGGGGTGAGTGGGGGGGAGAGCGGAGGGGGGAGGGTGTGGGAGACCAGGATTCCTGTTAGAAAACAAAACAAGTGGGCATGTGATTGGCTAGTCACATGAGGTCCTGTCTGGTCACATGACTCTCTGTCACCACCACCTGAGAGAGCCGGACTGCAGACCCAAGATGGACGTCTTTTGTGTGAATACTTAATAATAATAATATATAATAATATTTTTTTTAAATAATAATAATGATAATAATAATAATAATAATAATAATAATAATAATAACAATAAATTGTATGTATATATATATATTAGGCGATATATATAAATAATAATACTAATACTAATACTAATAATAATAATAATAATAAGCGCGAGAGCGAGAGAGATGTAGTTGAGGGTGTGTTTGATGCTCACCCCCAGCTCAGCAGGGACAGAGGCCCCTAGACCCTGGGGCACCGCACCGTAGCGAGGGTCCTGCTGGGGCCCCGCACCGTAGCGAGGGTCCTGCTGGGGCCCCTCACCGTAGCGAGGGTCCTGCTGGGGCCCCTCACCGTAGCGAGGGTCCTGCTGGGGCCCCTCACCGTAGCGAGGGTCCTGCTGGGGCCCCTCACTGTAGCGAGGGTCCTGCTGGGTCCCCACAGCGTAGTGAGGGTCCTGGTCGCTCTGCAGCCCAGGGAAGCGAGGCAGGGGGAGGTCTTCTGTACAACAAGGCATGGCTTCAGCCCAATTCACACTTCTGCGTACCCCACGCAAACCCGACACAGGTCTTTGCAGAGCTGCCTGTATTTATACTTCCACGTCACGCTAACATGTACACAAGGAAATGCTGGCTTCAACCACAACTACGACAGCTCTCTGCCTGGTTATTATTACCATTTATTCAAATATTGAACTAACCATTTTATCCACTGCACAGAATAAGTTTACTTTTTATTCTTACATTACAAAACTATCTACTACTACTTTTTGGAAAGAAGATTAGCACAGCTATTAATTTGAGCTTCCTGAATCAGTGGATCTATTTGCAGCTTGTTGTTAACAGCAGGCTAACACCATGCTATCACGAGGCTAACACTATGCTAACACAAGGCTAACACCATGCTTACACGAGGCTAACACTATGCTAACACAAGGCTAACACCATGCTAACACAAAGCTAAGGTGAGAGGTTGTGTCTCACCTCTCACCTATTCATCAGAAAAAACTGGAACGCAGGAATCACACAAACCTCTTAACAAGCTTTACACACACACACACACACACACACGTGTGTGTGTAATGAGGGCTAACCCACTTTGTCTGTTTCACGCGGTCTTTCATCTGATTAGAGATAATCCTGATCACTGGACAGACAGACAGACAGACAGACACAAAGGTAGACGGGTAGACAGACAGACAGGCAGGCAGGTAGACAGCTAGACAGACATAAGATGGACAGACAGACATACAGGTCTTACTGTTAGCAGACTCTAGGTTTATGGGTAGGCCAGTCTGGGCGGCTGCCAGCAGTTTCAGCGCCACCAGGAACTGAGCTGAACCGAAGAACCCAGACCTCCGTGCACCACACACCTCCGTTACCTGGAATACACACACACACACACACACACACCTCTGTTACCTGGACCACACACACACACACACACACACACACACACACACACACACCTGCATCACCTAGAACACCATTTTGCTTAACATATAGAAGTAAAACGTGTGTTATGAAAACGTAACATTGTAGACTGGAGTCCCGGGATCTCTGTGACCTGAGGGTCTCTGTGACCTGAGGGTCTCTGGGACCTGAGGGTCTCTGGGTCTCTGGGACCTGAGGGTTGTGTGGTCTCTGGGACCTGAGGGTTTCTGACCTTGAGGGCATTCTGATATGAAAGGTTCTGTTCTACACGGCAGGATATTAAGAACTCAAACATCAGCTCTTGGTCAACAATGAGATGACGTTTACGTAGGATAATGATGATGAAGATAGATTGGTTTCCAAACCATTCCCATGAACATAAAATGTTTCTACATATGTTTCAGTCCTGTTGTTCAGGGTGTCTGACTAGCAGCGTATAATTAGACAAAATAAAATCCTGAATGCGAGGGCATTTTGAGTGGGTCGCAGAGCATATGCCCTAACATAACACATACATGCATGACATGCTTTGTCCATTTCAATTGAACATGAATTAGTATGTTAGAAGACTGAGAGGAACTGTGAACAATATACATTGAAAACATTTGAACTATCACACATGGAGAATGTAAAAACATTTGGTGGGTCCACAGGGGGTCCCCACATCAACAGCTTTGGGAAAGACCACAGTGCTGTGGGTTTGTCACATGGTCCACATATCAGGTGTGACATCACCTCTATGACATCACCTCCCAGTACTGTTTCGGCTTCAGGATTCAATTCGTCTCCGTAGGGCGCCACGCCTAGACCGGTTTTTCCACATAATCACCTGACCGGTAACCGTGCGTATCGCTAGTCAGGGGGGGATGCTGCATATAATCGGTTAGTCCCTCCTACTACCGAAAACGCAAATTGTGATCTCTTACTTCCTATTCCTGTACATCAGTTAACCCCGGTGAAACACGAATACAGATGCAAAGAGTAGAAGAAGAGAAGAACCAGAACGTCAACAACAGCGACATGTAGAATAAATATGGAGTTTTATGATGAAGAATTTGATGAAGCGATATCGGAAACATTTAACATGTAACATATCCCTCCCTCTGAAGTCCCTCCTTCTCTCTCGCCACGACCTGTGAGTCTGGCCTTCTCCGGGGTGAACGTGTCACGCAGCACACCTGGGCAGCTAACCCTGTGTATCACATGACCACCAGAAGGTCTTTACTGGAGTCTGACAGACCATCTCAACAACAGAGACTGTGGAGTCCATTTCCAATAGGTTTCCATAGTCACCAGGGACAACACGTTTTGAGGAGGTCTTCCTGGAAGCCATTGTATTTGGAGACAAACGTGAGATCCGACCAGCGACCTCTAGAAATACACAAGAAGCTTGTTTGTGTTCACAACAAAGTCTGCTGTGTGTAGAGAGAGAGAGCGAGAGCGAGAGAGAGAGAGAGAGAGAGAGAGAGAGAGAGAGAGAGAGAGAGAGAGACGGATGCTGACTCACTCTAACTCTGGACAAACGGTTCCAGTGTAAACATCATCAACAACATTGTCCTCACTGCTCACATCTCTGGCCTATAAAACCTCTGGTCGCACTGCAGGCTTCCTGTCTGTCCCCTGGAGGGGGCGGGGGATGTCAATCAGGAAGCAGAGGAAACGTGCTCGGGCCAAACGTCCGGACATCCCAGAGAGACCGAAGAGACAGCAGCTGAGGATGGAGGGAGGATGGAGGGAGGAGGGACTGTTCTGCTGACTGATGACTTTGTGACCTAATGACAGAAACTTTTAGAAAGGCTTTGAGTTTGAGCTTTAAGATCAAACTACAGCGAGGTTGTGCGATATATATATATATATATATATATATATATATATATATATATATATATATATATATATATATATATATATAAACAAATTCCACAAACTTAACAGGCTAATGGTTCCTGTTTTATTAAATCAATTCCATCAAATTATGGGTCTGAGATATACTGAAACGCACACAAACACGCACGCGCACGCGCGCACACACACACTACTAGGAAGCCGAATTCAGTAGACGCATCACCGTGCTATAGGCTATACGCCATTTAATAATATGCAATATAATACTACAATAGTATTTAATAATACAGACAATACAGCTGGGGTCTGCATCAAACCACACGCTGCATCTGATGTCCATTTAACCGCAGTTCCCTTTACATGTGACTGTGTCCATGGATGTATATTCATATTATTGATATAATACATTAAGGATATGAATGATATCATGGATACTGACCTGATGAAGAGACTCCGGGGATAACTGAGACGCCTTCAGCAGCTCCGTGACTCTCCCGGCCGAGAGCCTCCCTGAGCCGGCGTCGGTCTGACACAGGCTGTGGAGACCCCAGTAGTACCTCTGCTCCTCTTCATTTAGGGAAATAAGAAAACCAGTAGGAGGAAACCTGGACTCCTGCTCCATGACTCTTCCTGGAGGAGAGCACCGCTCGGTCCAGACACCAGCCTGGCTCCTAATCCCACATCCAGGCGGATCAGAGAAGATCCCCGACGACCAGTCGGTTCTGAGCCCGCACGGCCGTCCCTGCTCTCCTCCTACCGCCGATCACTGAGGGACTGATGGTAGTGTTGACCACCTGTCACCTGCTGGGGGCGCTGCTGGACTAAAGGTGGTGTTGACCACCTGTCACCTGCTGGGGGCGCTGCTGGACGGTGCTGCCGAAAATAACTTCTCCGTGTTTTTATTTAGGTTTATTTCCTTTTGCGGTGGAAACATATTGATAAATTAATGATGCGATGAATAGAGAATAATAAAACCCTGTACACATGCATTCATGTCAGAGAACTAATGACTGACTACATTAACTAATATTGTTGAATTAGTCAGTGTATGGTCTGTTTTTGTGCGTGGCTGTACTGCCCTCTGGTGGAAAACACACCGCACAACACAACATACATATAGGCCTACTAGGCCTACTAGTTTATTCACAAATGTATTACACAAATAAATACAAACCACATTTACTTTGTACGTTCATGTTTGAAAAATATCCAATGTAGCAAATCGAAAGTTACATTATTAAAAAAAATATTTATATGAACTATATTTTGTATTATTGCTGATGTTAGTATTTTGCTGAAGTAAATATTCAAGCCAGGACAAAGACAATGATCTGCGGTGTTGTTTGGGAAGGTTCCTGATGACATATAAAACATTTCCTTATGGGTGTTTATGGGAAACACTCATCTTTATGGGGCAGTTTAATGGGTTTATAGACCTGGCCAGTCCTAAGAACATTTCATTATTCATTTTGTTTAAAGTAGTTTTGTCAAAAATGTGTAGTCCGCCATAGAAATATTCTGTTCTACAGTGTACTTTTATTTTGATATTTGCTGATTTTACATAGACGTTGAATAATGTGACAGTTAAACAGATCTGCATCGTTAGCACATAACTCCAAGGAACAGATGCTTGAACTTTGACCCGTCCTGTTGCAGGACGGGTCAAAGCCGACGCATGTTGACAGTGCATCCTTATTCCTCCTCGTCCTCCAAACTCATCATTCAGACACTGTGTAGGCTATATTAGCACCAGGCAGTGGGGGGGAAGCGGCAGTGGGGGGGAAGCGCCACTTTGGTTTGGATGCTGCTTCACATGTTTGTTCAGCGTAGGGTGTTAGGGTTAATCCATGTCTTTTTGTTTCTCTCTTTTGCTCACTAAGCAGACCTCCCATTGAGAAGATAATTTGGGTTTGGGTTCACTTCACCCTGAAAACCAGCTTCCCTGTATATAACTTTGCTGTGTGGAGTCATAAATTAGCCACTTTTGCACTCATTTCCAATCTCCGCTTGTTGGTTTGGGGGCTGAGACCTCTGACCCCTAGACCGGGATGTAACACACACACACACACACACACACTCTAAAAGTGTGTCTGGTTCCAGGGAATTGGAGTAACCATCTGTGATTTCTCTGTTCACTACTTGACTGGTAGCTGTAAAGGTGGTCGGTTTCGGCCAGAAAAAAACATTTCTTTCTCTCCAGCTGAGGACTGGTTGCTAAGGCGTGTCTTAGGTTAACCATTAACCCTGGCGCTGGGGCTTTAGCGTCCGGGCTGACCTTGTCAGAGCTGGACGGAGGAGCAGACAGAATACAGCATTCATCTTGTTTCACCTGAAACACTTGGACCTCGTCATCATGCTGGGAACCTTTCTAGTCCTGTTGTATGCTGGGGCGTCCCTGGCTCAGAACATGTGTGAGATGGGTAAGAAATACTTAATTATAGTAGAACTTACATGATCTGAAGTATCTTCAATTAGCAGTACTACTAAGGTTAATAGTACTACCTTAGTTCAGTACTACCAGTTTAGTTAAGTAGTACTATCTTAGTTTTATAGTAATAGTTTAGTTTAGTAGGCTAGTACTTTTATAATAATAGTTTAGTTTAGTCGTGCTATCTTAGTTTTATAATAATAGTTTAGTTTACTAGTACTATCTTAGTTTTATAGTAATAGTTTAGTTTAGTAGTACTTTGATAGTACTAGTTTAATTTAGTAGTACTATCTTGTGTGTTAGTGTTTGGCCGATTATTGATCAACCAGAAGAAACAAAAGGTTTGGTTAAAAACTAATCTGATTCCACCTTATACGGCTGTCTTAACTGGGGAACAAAAGGAGACTAAGCTTTGAGTACATTCCTATTATTTTATATATTAATGTATTACTGGTTATTGATCAGTGCTTAACATCTGCTGGTTTCCAGGCGACGGCTACAAAGTGAGACTCAGCATTAAAACCGCCCTGGGAGACCAAGCTGTACGTACACACACACACACACACACACACACACACCGCATACACACACACACCGCATGCACACACACACACCGCATGCACACACACACACACACACACACACACACAAACACACACACACACACACACACACACACACACACACACACACACACACACACACACACACACACACACACACACACACACATACAGCATATCTGTTGTTACAATATGATAGAATATATCTGTTGTTGTTGTTACAGTATGATAGAATATAACTGTTGTTGTTGTTACAGTATGATAGAATATATCTGTTGTTGCTGTTACCTTATGATAGAATATACCTGTTGTTGTGGTTAGAGTATGATATACCTGTTGTTGTTGTTGTTGTTGTTGTTACAGTATGATATAATATATGTTGTTGTTGTTACCATATGATAGAATATATCTGTCGTTGCTGTTGTTGTTACCATATGATAGAATATATCTGTTGTTGCTGTTGTTGTTACCGTATGATATAATATATCTGTTGTTGCTGTTGTTGTTACAGTATGATAGAATATATATGTTGTTGTTGTTACAGTATGATAGAATATATATATGTTGTTGTTGTTACAGTATGATAGAATATATATGTTGTTGTTACAGTATGATAGAATATACCTGTTGTTGCTGTTACAGTATGATAGAATATATATGTTGTTGTTGTTACAGTATGATAGAATATATATGTTGTTGTTGTTACAGTATGATAGAATATATATGTTGGTGTTGTTACAGTATGATAGAATATATATGTTGTTGTTACAGTATGATAGAATATACCTGTTGGTGTTGTTACAGTATGATAGAATATATATGTTGTTGTTACAGTATGATAGAGCATATATGTTGTTGTTGTTGTTACAGTATGATAGAGCATATCTGTTGTTGTTTTTACAGTACGCCTGGAATGAAAACGAGATGTTTCTGTTCCGAGCCACTCTGGCGTTCGCCATGAGGAAACATTTTAACGACAGTCAGTACAAGTAAGGACCTCCAACTTTATAACGTCATGACATCATGTAACTCTGCCCTAGCAGTGACATGCTGTGTGTGTGTGTGTGTGTGTGTGTGTGTGTGTGTGTATCTCAGTGTGTCCAGTATCTTGGTGTGCAATGAGACACAGCGGGTGTCTTTCCACTTTGTGGTCGCGGACCCCCGCAACCCCCACGCCCTGATGGAGAAAGTACAGGTGGAGAAGGCTGTGAGGTAGGGAACGTTATGTTGACTGCACTCCTCTTAAGGCCTCACCCACCGAGCAGCCATCTTGGTTCTAACCGCTAGCTGGGTGGGGGAACTGAATGTATCCCCACCTTGGTGATTATGGCCCATCTGGTTCAGAAGGTTTATAACCTTTAAGTCAGTGTTTCCCAACTTGTGGGTCGAGACCCCACTTAGGGTCGCCTGATATGCAGCTGGGGTCGCGGGAGATTGCTAACTTGTAAATATTTAAAGGTGCATTTTGGATTTTAGAAAGTGTGCAGGTTTGAAATGTCTCATGAAGATCGATGATAAGGCTGTGACCTGTGTTCTATAGGTCGATAAGGTAGAAGCTATAACCACAGTGAACTACACAATTGACTGTGAAACACCTACTGATATCTCACATATATGTATATATATATATATATATATATATATATATATATATATATATATATATATATATATAAAGTGTTAAGATAACTAAAACTTATAAAATCATGACAGAGAAATTCCTTATTAGTACAATAGTTCCGATAAGTAGTAGTTATATGTTATATGTATATTATTAGTTATATGTATATAGTTATATGGCTGCATTCCATGCATACAGTATGTATACAATTGGGACGTACTACAAGTGATTTCACTGATTAGCACACCTGCAACAAGAGACATCTGTGCTCTCTCACATCTCAGTAGACGTATCTTGGAGTACGACATCCTGGTAATTTTGGCATACTGCATTTGACATACTATGCATTGGGACATACTAAATATTTCTGGCATATGAAATAGTATGGTAGTATGGGTATTGGAACGTAGACCTACACAAAGTAGCAAGCCAGTGGGCAGGAAAACGTTGATGTGTTGCTTGGCAGTCCAGTCCCAGTCCAGTTGAGGAACTATTTGTGTCGGTGGAGCAAAATAAATCATTAAACAAACTAATAATAATCTGTTGTTGCTTATTACGGGCAACTAATAAATGGCGCTCGTAGAACTGTTGTATAAAAGCAACATCACACTCAATGTCGTGCTGTTATACAGAATATCAACACGGCTGTGATTATCTTCTACCTGCTACGACCGAATCACAGCCGTGCTGATATTCAGTATAGCAACACAACCTCTCGTCGATGCGTGTGACATTGCTGAAATGACCGGTGTTTACCGCCAACACCAGACGTGTCCCAGTCAGGTTCAGTAACCTTGATCACTGCTGTGTCCTGCACCCCAGGGCGTCCAGACATCGCATCAACAGCGCCTTCCTGCTGAGCGACAGCACCCTGGAGTTCCTAGGGATCCCGCCCACCCTGGCCACGCCCTTCCGCCCGGCCACACCCCCCTGGCTCATCGCGTTCGGTGTGGTCATCGGAGCGGTGTGCGCCGGCATCATCGTGATGCTGACGTCCTCGCTGGTGCAGAGGAGACGGTAATATTCTATAAGATATTCTATAAGATATATTATCTTATTCTATAATATATATATATATATATAATAAGATAATATATCTTATATAATATCATATATATATATATATATATATATATATACTGTATATATATACTGTATATATATATATATATATATATATATATATATATATATCATATCGTCATTCTGTTACCTTATTGATTAAATTATTAATATGTTATTTTTTATTGATCCCCATGTCCTCGGTAACCCCTTGTCACGACCAAACTATGGACCCGAACCCAAATGCACAACTCCACAGACCAAAGTTTCAAAATAAAGGTTTATTAAAAAAAACAAAATAAAAATCACTCTTTACAGAGGAAAAACTCAGTTACATTACACTAATCTCAGAAATCAAGACGTCACAAAACTAAGGCTAGACTAAGAAAAACAAAATAAACTAGAAAATTCCCTCGGGGGAAATTATGAAAGGGCCACGGGAGTGTGTATGATGAGATTCTTCAGCGATTTCAAACAATTAATACTAGTAACATTATGATATTATATACAAGGAGCACACCTACAATAAACGTTCATTTTAAAGTATTTATTTATACAGCAACCTATGCCCTTTCAACCTCATAACAAAGTTACAAAATAAATGATGAAAAGGGTTGCAGGCAGAGTAGAGTTAAGCGAGAGGGCAGTGATGTATGGAGGACTAAAAGTGCCAAAATTAAATAAATAAATACACCATTAAATAATTACTTAAATGTGTCATTAATTAATTAAAATTGGAATTAAATACTTAAATGTGTCATTAATTCATTAAAATACCGATTAATTTTATGTTAAAAAAAAACCCATATATAATCATTTCACTATTTAATTAATTTACATTTACATTTCATGATTTACATTTACATTTCATGATCCTGTGTTGCAGTGCTTCATGAATTGTCAAACTGTCAAACTCGCCCATCAAAGTCAGGGCTAACGCTAATCTAGTCTGATCCATTGCTTTGGTCTGAAGTAGAGTGCCTGGAGGATCTTCATGAACTTTCTAGGGAGTTGGTGAGAGACGTTTTAGACTTAGCAGAGGATGTGGAAGCAGGACCAGAAAGTTTTGTTTAATAGAGTATCTAAACCAACGTAGAGGGGAATAGCGCCACCCAGTGTATTGGAATGTGTTCACTAGCTCTGCATCAATCCATTATCTGGAATTGATTTGCCTTGACTTGATGCCCAGGGTAACCAATCAGGCATTAGGATCCGCCTACCAACTTTGATGGGCGAGTTTGACAGTTTGACAATTCATGAAGCACTGCAACACAGGATCCTGAAATGTAAATGTAAATCATGAAATGTAAATGTAAATTAATTAAATAGTGAAATGATTATATATGTTTTTTTTTTTTTATGAATCGGTATTTTAATGAATTAATGACACATTTATGTATTTAATTCCAATATTAATTAATTAATGACACATTTAAGTAATTATTTAATGGTGTATTTATTTATTTAATTTTGGCACTTTTAGTCCTCCATAGTGTATGTGTTTCAGATGATTATAGCCAAAACACAACAGAGTAACAAAGTCAAACCTAATCTCACTATTGTGTACAACTGGTGTGTTGTAAAGACAAAGCATATTTCTTACCTCTGATACGATCAACGGGGAAGAGCAGATCCGCGGAGGGGTTTTTTACATGACCTGGCCAAACAACAAAATCACGCGAGTGACCAATAGGAGCCCTTTGGTATCCGCCGTCCAATCAGACAAGGGATATCTGTAGGGTTTGCCTGACAACAGCCCGAGAAAATTTGCGGCCAGTTAAACGGACCAATATGAGTCCTCTTGTATCAACTGTCAATAGACAACGTCATCAACCGTCATTAGATCACGCGCACACGTGCGCGAGATAGCCCCCCCAGGCTGAGGCAGACAGAAACGTTGAGAAAAAGAGCGATTTTCTGCCTTTGCACTGGTCTCACATTTGGGCTTATTCTGACAAAACGGTAGCTCCTATCCAGAGGTTGCGCTAGACTTTTTCGTTGTCCATCATTTTGACTGACAGGGTCAGAAAAATCCCGTCATAATCTATTTTTACCGGTCACTTTAATTTTTTAAATGATAATAATGACATGTTCAAAAGCATTTATATTTTAATTCATTTTTAATTAATATTCAGTCCAAACAACCTGAACAAATAATCCACACCGTGGATACACACATCAAGCAGAAGAATACGTAAGAATATCGGCCGCCAGGCGATTCGCATATAGTGGGGCTTGACAGTGACTCATCACCACAATGCGGGCGGGAGCTAGTTGATCCACTAGTCAACACGCGGGAGCTAGTTGATCCACTAGTCAATACGCGGGAGGTAGTTGATCCACCAGTCAACACGCGGGAGCTAGTTGATCCACTAGTCAACACGCCGCCAAGCGAACGAGTTTTCAAGGCGGCGCGATCGCGGATAATTCGCATGACGTGGGGCTTCACGGTCCACCCATAGACATAATATACGTAGACGCCTCATAGACTGACGCTGCCTGTTGGAGCTGACGTATCAGCGCAGCCGCCATCTTGGATGGGTCCCCAGTGCGCCCCCAGTGCATTTATTTCTACTGAGGAAGGTGTATCCCCAACTACAATAATCATAACTCCCCGAATTTTTACCGGATTTATGGTTTGTTACAAACGGCAGAGATTTAGTTATGATACAGGACGCTAAAATAAAGTTAAAAAAAAAAAAAAAAAAACTAAATTATTGTTCAATCTTACTTGTGAAAGGTAATCCCACGCGATCTGGTGTCAATACTGCCGGTTATTGCAACCGTAAGCTGCACAAAATACTGGCATAGCTTGCTCTCCGTTGACTCCGATGCTAGACTAGAGTGAGGAGACCCAACCAATATGGCGGCGACGCTGGATTACGTTCCAGCACGTCATGAGGCATCTACGTATATTATGTCTATGGGTCCACCTTCCTCCTGGTCCGCATGGACTTGAAGCGCGTGCCCGCTTGTGCGTAATCAAATGTTTCAAGTGGGTTTGATGTTTCAAATGTTTCAACACTCAACTGCTGTGACATTTTTCTTCTTTTCTACTTTTCTTCTTCTACAAGAGCCAATTAATATGCTCATCGCCACCAAGTGGTCAGGGTGTGAATCGCAGTCTGTCAAAATGATGGATGGCCCTCAGATTTTTCCGTCACCGTTTAAAAAAAACGGTCAATGACGGAAAATATTTGGTTAACGCGACCCCTGCTCCTATCAGAAAAAAAACAGACCATCATCACTGTAGGACTTCCTGAACGATTTGGTGTTTCTACAGTAAATATTTTGGAGACACTTGCAAGTTTAAAACAGGGGTCCGTTCTGCTTCTCTCAGAAAATATTTGTATTGGAGTCGATGAGGAGCAGAGACAGACTGGCCGCACTTAGAGGCTGCTAATTCAAATTCTGTAAGTCTTGTAGTATATTCTTCTCGGCTGCCAGAATACTGGTTTGTGGATGATGAAATGATGGAGGTCCGCTCCCAAAAGTGTCTGAGTAAATAACTTTTATTTAACAGAGAACACAAGCGGGATGACATTCTATGCATCTGAATGGTGGCCGAATCTTCTCCCAATCTGAGTCCGAATCCCCCAAAGGGGTCCGAAACTCTGCTTTCTCTCTAATGCACACACTTCTTATAGGCCTGAGCCAGACCAGACCGTCCTTGGGTCATTTCTGAGGGCCGAAACTGCCCTCCCTGGCTAGCAGATGACGTTTGGATTTTATGACTAAGATAACACCACAGTCCCAGGACATGGGAGAGAGCTTTTAACATAAACAATTAGCACTTAGGGGTGTCTGTTTGTCTCCTTTAATTTACACCTTTAGCATTTAGGTTTATCTATATGTCTCTATGTTGTAAGAGGACACCTCTGTGTTCCTCTCCTAGAGCAGAAGCATTCTTTGTGTAAAGGATGAGTGAATATGATGAACAAAAGAAATAAAGAGAACAACCTGTAACAGAAAATACACTACAGTCTCTCTGATTTTTTGAGCACATTGTGAGAGACAGACCAAGTATGTCTACAAATTTGGAAAAAATCATGCGTGTAAATTGTGGCCAGGAGCAGCGTGGGAAGAGAAAAAATCTTGATTTATTTTGAGCTCTCTCCCACTCTAACCGATGATTTCATGCACTCTGACGTGAACATTCCTCGCAATACACCCATTATAATCTCATAATTTCTCCACAAATGATCATGGTCATTGATCAGTGATTGATTAAAAACTATATGACCTATCAAAACGTGGAATAATACACCAAATACACAAGACTTGTGTCTACTATTTAAAGGTTAAATTTAGTTTCAAGGTGAAATTATGCCGGAGCAGCAGTAGGCAGTACGAAAAGTCTTTGTTTTTTTACTTCCTCCCATTCATTCTCTATGGGAAATTTTTCGCAGTTTTTCACGACTTACGTTGCGAAAAATTTGTATTATTTTAAGAAAAGTAATATCACACCGATCCCGATGAAGACGCACATTTTTATATATAATTTGTTGCGAATCGAAAATGTGTCCGGAAGAGGAATAAAGATAAGAAAAAATCTACAGTGTAACAATAGTGCTCGGGGCTTGCCCCGTGGCCCTAATAAACAGAAAATCACTCTAGAGAGGCTAGGCTATGAAAAAAGGAAGCAAACAGAAAATCACTCTTGAACAAAGTATCAAAACAACAAGACCTGACAATGGACAAAGCGCTGGTTCTCTGACATAAGACAAGACGAACTGGCACAGGACAAAGGGAGACACGGACTATACTGTATATACACACAAGGTAAGGACACAGGTGGAAACAATCAGGGCGGAGACAGGTAATTCTAAAGGTGGGGAAACAGACATTAGGGGGAAAGCAAAACTAACAACAATGGACACAGACAGGAAGTGGAACCAAAATAAAACAGGAAATCACAAGACAACATAGACACGAGACAACACTGAATAAATTAACTTAACACTTTTTCTTGGTCATGACACCCCTACCTGCTCCTGAATGACCTGTAGGCCTTCACAATCATTGCACGTCCCTCTGGAGCTAAATTACTAAATATTGAACTTGTTGTTCTTGTGTTTCAGTCAAAAGAAGGGGAAGGAGGAGGAAGACGGTGAAGAGGAGCGCGGGAAAGTCACGGAGAGCAGCATGGCGTGCGACCACGTGGACGGTGTTTGTAACGGAGCGTTCTCCGACGACGAGCGGCTCACCAAGATGTAGTCCATCGTCTGTGTGTGGGTGTTGTGTGTGTGCGTGTTTCTACTGCACCTAACACACCTTCATACTTTAATTTTTTTAAAATAAAGGTCAATAAACTCTTAATTGAGTGTCTTGATCATTTGGTTGTAGTTTGAGGGTCAACAGAAAAGTGCTGATGTGTTTTTCCATTTAAAATTCTGTTTTCCTTTTAAAAAGTCTGCATGCTGTGACTCTATAAACCACATTATGTGGATCATTTTTGGAGTTGTAAACACTAAAATTTTAATTATAGGCTAAAGGTTATTCTCCTCCAACACTGTACACAATGTTAATTCCTTGTAGTCACCTAGTATCCCTCACTAATCATTCAGTGAAGTCAATCTTTCTGTGGTTTTATCATTTGATTTGACTTTAAAACGTCAGATGAAGTGTTTTTTTATGCTGTTTGTGTTGCTGTATTGCCTTCTATCAGAGGAGCTCAACATTGTGTTTAAGAGTCCAGTAAATCACTGACTATAGTATTGTAATGACTGAATGAACTGCATAATAAATGTGTCATAGTCTGTAAACCAGGGCGGAGTTACACCATCTAAATCACCTTTTACTTTACAGAGAAAGATGGATAGGAACAATATTAGAGCACAGAAATCAATTGGAAATCAATTCTGAATATGCCTCAGTTCAATATTTCTATGACTTATAGTTTTATTTCTGCATTGTATTCTACTGTGATATGTTTGAAATCATCCCATGTACCCCCTGGGAACCACGTGCCCCTGGTTGGGAATCTCTGGTCTAAATTATACATTAATATCTCTCATTGCAATTAAATGATATAGGGGTTTTTGGATTGGTGTTCGTGTTCATTAAATCGACTTCTAGTGACATCTAGCGGCCAGAGGGGGAATGCACCGCGTCACACTCCAGGAAGAGGAAGCGCAGGATGGTCACGTGATCCTGTGTGTGTGTGTGTGTGTGTGTGTGTGTGTGTGTGTGTGTGTGTGTGTGTGTGTGTGTGTGTGTGTGTGTGTGTGTGTGTGTGTGTGTGTGTGTGTGTGTGTGTGTGTGTGTGTGATAAAATCATAAGACGCAACCACAGTGGATTCACATCATTCATCTTCCGCATCTCAACATGTCCAAGCCTCAGCTGGTAGTGTTCGACCTCGGTAAGGTTTGCACTGTGATGGACAGGACCAGTCACCTGGAGCTCATTACTATAGTATAGCGTATACCTATAGCTTTATTATACTGGAGTTCACTGTACTATTACAGTCACCTGGAGCTCATTACTATAGTATATACCCATAGCTTTATTGTACTTGATTTCTTATTTTCCAGATTTTACTCTGTGGCCCTTCTGGGTCGACACGCACGTGGACCCGCCTTTCCACAAAGACAAGAAGTGGGTTTGTAACTATCTAACTAGTAGAAACTAGCTAGAAGTAACTACTGGTAGTAACACACTACTAACTTCTAGTAGTCTGTTACTACTGACTAGTAGTAACAGCCTACTAGTAACTAACTAGTAGTAACTCACTAACTAGTAGTAACAAACTAGTAGTAACTAACTAACTAGTAACTAACTAACTAACTAGTAACTAACTAAGTAGTAGTAACTGACTAGTGGTAACTAACTAGTAGTAACTAACTAGTAGTAACTAACTAATACTAAATAACTGGTGTACTAATCTACCTGTGATTCTAGCGGGGTGGTTCTGGACTCGAGCCAGAAGCGGATCTCTCTCTATGAGGACACAGAGAAGGTCCTGAAGTCGATCCACAGCCAGGACATCAAGATAGGCATTGCTTCACGGTCCGTACCCAAGAATAGTGTTGTTATGGTCTGGATCCACCCTGGTGTTATTATGGTCTGGACACCCCGGTTCTATATTGTATTGATAGCCTATTGTTTATGATCGGTTCTATATTGTATTGATAGCCTATTGTTTATGATCGGTTCTATATTGTATTGATAGCCTATTGTTTATGATCGGTTCTATATTGTATTGATAGCCTATTGTTTATGATCGGTTCTATATTGTATTGATAGCCTATTGTTTATGATCGGTTCTATATTGTATTGATAGCCTATTGTTTATGATCGGTTCTATATTGTATTGATAGCCTATTGTTTATGATCGGTTCTATATTGTATTGTTAGTCTATTGTTTATGATCGGTTCTATATTGTATTGATAGCCTATTGTTTATGATCGGTTCTATATTGTATTGATAGCCTATTGTTTATGATCGGTTCTATATTGTATTGTTAGTCTATTGTTTATGATCGGTTCTATATTGTATTGTTAGCCTATTGGTTATGATCGGTTCTATATTGTATTGATAGCCTATTGTTTATGATCGGTTCTATATTGTATTGATAGCCTATTGTTTATGATCGGTTCTATATTGTATTGATAGCCTATTGTTTATGATCGGTTCTATATTGTATTGATAGCCTATTGGTTATGATCGGTTCTATATTGTATTGATAGCCTATTGTTTATGATCGGTTCTATATTGTATTGATAGCCTATTGTTTATGATCGGCCCTGCCTGCTTATGGTATAAAAGGGATAGACAGACCCCCGTGTAGCCACGTCGTGTCACAGCCATCAGACAGACACCAGACTAATTGCCATTTAAAAATATATTAATATATTTTAAAAATACTATGTTTTTAAAATGGGGCCATTTTCGGAGACAGGCCACCAGAAACGGGGACTGTCCCTGGAAAACGGGGACGTCTGGTCTAATGTAAGTCGCTTCAGATAAAAGTGTCTAAACTAAATGACTAGTAAAATTATGGTCTAGTTAGCTGCGTTCGTCTGACTAGTTGTTGTGTGTTTCCTCAGCTCCGGAGAGGTAGACGGGGCGAAGCAGCTCCTCACCCTCTTCAAACTCAACCGCTACATCTGCAAGTACCAAGAGATCTACCCCGGCTCCAAACTCACACACTTTAAAAAGTGAGGATATCTAGGATATGCTTAGTGTGTGTGTGTGTGTGTGTGTGTGTGTGTGTGTTGAAATTAACTACTTTTGCTGACATAACTCAAAACCAGTTATATGAATATAGTTGTTTTTTTTAAACAAATATAATAGTGTCAGTGTATATTACATATTGAGTGTGCTTTTATTATGTAGTAATAGTGATGATGTAATAACTGACCTATCGTGCGCCGGCCCTGCAGGCTCCACGACGACAGCAAAGTGGAGTACAGCGACATGATGTTCTTTGACGACGAACCCAGAAACATCTCGGAAGTCGGACGACTAGGTAGTTATACCTCAGTACACTAACTAGTTAGTGCACTAACTAGTTATACCTCAGTGTACTAACTAGTTCCACCTCTACACTAACTAGTTATACCTCAGTACACTAACAACTTATACCTCAGTACACTAACTAGTTAGTGCACTAACTAGTTATACCTCAGTGCACTAAGTAGTTCCACCTCAGTACACTAAATAGTTATACCTCAGTACACTAACTAGTTATCCCTCAGAACACTAACTAGTTACACCTCAAAACACTAACGAGTTACACCTCAGAACACTAACTAGTTACACCTCAGTACACTCACTAGTAATACCTCAGTACATTAACTAGTTATACCTCAGTACACTAACTAATTATACCTCAGAACACTAACTAGTTACACCTCAGTACACTAACTAGTTATACCTCAGTACACTAACTAGTTATACCTCAGTACACTAACTAGTTACACCTCAGTACACTAACTAGTTATACCTCAGAACACTAACTAGTTATACCTCAGTACACTAACTAGTTACACCTCAGAACACTAACTAGTTATACCTCAGTACACTAACTAGTTACACCTCAGTACACTAACTAGTTACACCTCAGAACACTAACTAGTTATACCTCAGAACACTAACTAGTTATACCTCAGTACACTAACTAGTTACACCTTAGTACACTAACTAGTTACACCTCAGTACACTAACTAGTTATACCGCAGAACACTAACTAGTTATACCTCAGTACACTAACTAGTTATACCTCAGTACACTAACTAGTTATACCTCAGAACACTAACTAGTTATACCTCAGTACACTAACTAGTTATACCTCAGTACACTAACTAGTTACACCTCAGTACACTAACTAGTTATACCTCAGAACACTAACTAGTTACACCTCAGTACACTAACTAGTTACACCTCAGAACAGATCAGTGGTCTACTCTGTACTAACTGTCCCTGGTCATTGTGGCGGTCTCCTCCCTCCAGGGGTCCATTGTGTGTTGGTACGCGATGGAGTCACACTGAAATTAGTGGACGAAGAACTGCAACGTTTCTCCTCCCGCCGACAAACCTCATAGAGCTGTGTGTGTGCATACATATGTGTGTAGTCGAAAATATCTATATTTTTATTCATTCATTCAAAGCCAGAGGTTGTCGGATTGCGTAGTTGTAATTTGCCAACTTGCCTCTAGATGGTGACGTTGTACCTTAAACCATGTGTTTATTATTGACACCAACTTGACAGAATTGCTGCAATGTGTGATTGGAATATGGTCCTAAATCAATAAACAACTCTCCCATTTTATGGACTTGTTGTTTACTTTTTTTTAAAGTTGTGACATTGCACGTATAATTGCTATAAACATGCATAACTAGGTATAAAAACATACATCAAAAATTCTAATCAATTGCTTTGGGACTCCAAAATTATTTTTTTTGAATTCAATTGAGTTCAGACTCCAAATGTCTCTCTGTCTCAAGTTACTAATTTTATCCGTCTAATTTAGTGCATAAAATAAATTACAGCTCCATTTGGATGACATGTTGAGAGTTGGCAACGTCATTGTAAAGTAAGTGGGCATCAGAGCTGTGTTCAGCAGTTTGTTTCACAATTACGTTAATAAGTTCAGCAATTATTTTAATAACTACCTGGAATGTATTAAAAGATAAAGCTGTATTTGTATCAAAGTATTGTGTGTGTGTGTGTGGATATATTCATATAGCAGTGGTCCTCAACCTTTTATGGCCCGTGACCCCATTTCTAGCTCTGAAAATGTTTGTGACCCCAACTTTAACTTTTGTGCGTCTGCTTCCACAAAAATTGTTTTCACCCAATCAGCATCTGGCACTGGCAGTAATATCAATGTCCTGGTGAACGTAAAGCATCGCTCTACTACACACTAAGTGATTCGTAGTAGTTTGCTCATCGTGGCTATGAATCATTAGGCAGTCAGTTCATATATACAGGACGTCTATGAGACTAATTTGCTAAAATGGATCACCAAATATCACTAGCTTATGTCAGCCATCTCCTTCGACCCTGTATACATTCAGGGGAAGCCTAGTGGGGTTCCGACCCCGAGGTTGGGAACCACTGGTGTGGAACATGAGTAGTTTAATACGCCTCATTAGGACTTAAATAAATGAGTGCTCCTTGGAAACATTTCAGTAAATCTCACAGCCATTGGTGATTTATTGTTATTAAAGAAACGTCATGAAAAAATAGGACAGTAATTATCGAACATGCTGTGAAATTAATGAATTAATTATTGTACACCGTTCATCAGTGGGTGGAGACACACTAGCAAGGTACGTTCTGGCTGTAAACGAGTAACATCACCCAACATTTTCCATGCTAAACTCTAGTCTTCCACAACGGCAGGATTGACCGATCAACGTACATTTGCTACATCTAGCATTGCATAGTGATGTCGTTGTGGCTACTGGCCGGGAGTTTGTGCTTTTGGGGGTGAAAAACAGAATCAACAACAACATATGAAAGACTATCTGAACAACATATGAAAACATAACGTCTTGCTTCACAGCTTGACAACAACATATGAAAACCCAGTGTGTGTGTGTGTGTGTGTGTACGGCCATGTCGGGGAGTGTGCACATGCAGATAAGTAGAACTTCAGTCACATGACCCATTCTGTGTCTGATTCTGATGCAGGCGGCGGATTTGAAGTTCCTCAGTGTGTGCCCCTATTAAACCATCAATATTAAATTCCACAAACCTTTTCAATATTTCATAAGCCCTATTTTCTTACAATGCCGCTCTCAGGGCCCGAAATCAATATTTCAGGCAGTGAATCTTTCATAGCTTGTGCTTTAAAGCCGGAGTGCATTATTAATATTAGTTAGGAGAGGAGTGTAAAAGTGATAGATTTCATAAACATGGAGAGGGTCTCTAGGGCAGAGGAGGTCAGCTCTGATACAACGTCCTGCTCCTCCTCCTCTTTCATCTGCTGAGGAACAGAATGGCAACTTCTCCGTCCCTCATCATGTATTTTTGGTCACCTTTCGCATTCAAAATGAAGTCTGGAGATTGAGGCTCTCTCACCCCCAGGTGCACCTAGAAATCCCATCTTTGCTTCTCCTCCTCCTCTTCGTCATTTAGCTCCTTCCCTGTCTCTTGTTTATCCGTCTCCTTTACAACAGCCTCCTCCTCCTCTCTCTCCTCCTTGTCCCCCTCCATCTCGCTCTCTCTCTCTCTGATGATCTCCACCAGCCGCTGAAACTTCTGGTTCAGAGCCACCATGCCCCTTCCCCCAGCCCCTCCTCGCTCCTCCCCCTCCTCCCCTGCCTCTTCACTCTCCAGCGAGCTCAACGACCCTGCCCGCGACCCCCGACCCTCAAACTCATAGGTCTGCAGTGAGTCGTAGGGCGGCTGCGACAGGTCAAAGGTCACACGCTTAAGACGGAAGTTCAGAAAGTCTTCCATGCGCATGGGGAGCGAGGCGGCCAGTTCCCCCGCCCCCCGCTCTCCTCTTTTCATCGAAGGGGGACACAGCTCCTCTCTCCCCCCCCCCGGGGTGTAGGCGTTGAGGAGGTGTCCCGCTCCCTGGTACAGGAGACTCCCTACACTGGCTTCTGGGACCCCCCCCACGCTGGCCCCTGGGACGCCCCCCCCACGGCTGCTGCGACGGTTCAGAGACCCCACGATGCTGTAGGTGTCGGGAGGAGTTACGCCGTTGCTGCGGCAACAGGGTTGCCTCGACGACGAAGGGATGGATGGGAGGGAGGAGTCTGTGTCGTCGACCGTGGAGCTAGTGGCGGTGGGGCTGGTGGGAAACGACCCCCGTCGGACCTCCTGCTGGGGGAAGGAGGAGGAGGTGGGGAGGTGGGAGGAGGAGGAGGGGCTGAGGAGGGAGGAGCAGGAGGTGGTGGGGAGGGGGTGGGAGGAGGAGTGTATGGTGGTGAGGAGGGGAAAGGAGGAGGTGGTGTTGAGGGGGGGGAAGGAGGAGGTGGTGGGGAGGAGTTGAGAGGAGGTGGTGTGGTCACCACATGTCGGAGACATATTGGTCTGGACCTGAACAGACAGGAAGTAACAGGCAGGAAGTAACAGACAGGAATTAACAGACAGGAAGTAACAGGCAGGAAGTAACAGACAGGAAGTAACAGACAGGAATTAACAGACAGGAAGTAACAGGCAGGAAGTAACAGACAGGAATTAACAGACAGGAAGTAACAGGCAGGAAGTAACAGACAGGAATTAACAGACAGGAAGTAACAGCCAGGAAGTGGCAAGCTTCTCTAGATAGCTTGAGAAAGTTGAAGCAATGTTATGAATGTTTTTCTTCACAACATTAAAACGTGATGAGACTTTACTGATGTACTAACTTGGGATTATATTATTTTTTTAAATTGCTGAAATAATAAAAAGAGAAGAGTTTTGTATCTCTTCTTCTATTTTAAATTGAGCTACTATTTTCTCTGATAGAAACCAATCCTGCATTTGAATGCAACAAAAAAACTCAATTCCAGCGTGGAAACCGTACAAAATGTCCTGAAAAACCAAATGATTTTCCTTACCAAACTGTGCTTTAGTAGCAGTTGTTAAAACATGTCTATAGTCGCACTGAGCGCGTGCACAAAATGCGTAAGTTAGTAGGTTTTTATCAAACATCTAAATGTAGTTTGACATGGTTCATTCAGACTTTTAATACTTTATAGAGTGCCTTTATTGTGTTTACCATTTAAAAAAATACATTTGAATGTTTTGTGAGAGAAACAAGAAAGTGACTGCAGAGGAAGAAGACGTTCTGTGGTACTTGTTATGACGAGGTTACAGTGAACACAGGGGTTTATATTCAACCAAAATGTTATTAAAGCCATGAACAGACCTTATCACTATGGGTCACTGCATATAAATATATTTAGAGTGTTTGACTCCCAGCTGAAAGGTTCTGGGTCGATCCCCAGTGTCCACACTCTACCTGTAGGCATACTTGAACAAGATGCCCCCTAACCCCTGCTCCTTAATGACCTGTCTCTGTACTGTCTAACCCCTACCTGCTCCTTAATGACCTGTCTCTGTACTGTCTAACCCCTACCTGCTCCTTAATGACCTGTCTCTGTACTGTCTAACCTCTACCTGCTCCTTAATGACCTGTCTCTGTACTGTCTAACCCCTACCTGCTCCTTAATGACCTGTCTCTGTACTGTCTAACCCCTACCTGCTCCTTAATGACCTGTATCTGTACTGTCTAACCCCTACCTGCTCCTTAATGACCTGTCTCTGTACTGTCTAACCTCTACCTGCTCCTTAATGACCTGTCTCTGTACTGTCTAACCCCTACCTGCTCCTTAATGACCTGTCTCTGTACTGTCTAACCCCTACTTGCTCCTTAATGACCTGTTTCTGTACTGTCTAACCTCTACCTGCTCCTTAATGACCTGTCTCTGTGCTGTCTAACCCCTTCCTGCTCCTTAATGACCTGTCTCTGTATTGTCTAACCCCTACCTGCTCCTTAATGACCTGTCTCTGTACAGTCTAACCCCTACCTGCTCCTTAATGACCTGTCTCTGTACTGTCTAACCCCTACCTGCTCCTTAATGACCTGTTCTGTACTGTCTAACCCCTACCTGCTCCTTAATGACCTGTCTCTGTACTGCTAACCCCTACTTGCTCCTTAATGACCTGTCTCTGTACTGTCTAACCCCTACCTGCTCCTTAATGACCTGTCTCTGTACTGTCTAACCCTACCTGCTCCTTAATGACCTGTTTCTGTACTGTCTAACCCCTACCTGCTCCTTACCTGTGTATTAAATATTTCAGGTTTTATTTTAAGTTTCTTTGGTAAAGTGCTAAATAGCTAAATAAAAAGATATTTCAGATGCAGTTAGAACTACGACAAAGTGATGGTTTAGGCAGAAAACCATTCAAATACATTTTAAACTGGAGGCTGCAAGTGTAGCCAAACATAACTTTCAATGATTTGGGTCAGATGGTGTTTTAATGACCACATAAACATTTATTCATCTCTCCTGTGACTGCACTAGAGATGTGTTTTTTGAAATGCATTTGGAGAAGTGAAAACTAAACTTGTATTACTTATTAACATATAAATGTTTCATTATAACTGCAAGGATTTCTCTATGGAGACGATCTCGGTTTCCAAGCTCATGTTCCTAAACAACATTTGAGTGGATTTATAAGGGATGCATTGAAGCTTGTAGAAGAGATAATGTAATCTAACTATTGTCAGCTGTGCAGCAGCCTGTGAAAGTAAAGTATGTTTGGGGGTTCCTTGTACAACACAATTTTGGCAGAGAAACTACACGCAAACACACTGTTTTAATCCAACTACATCTATTTCAACACTGTTTTAATAGATGATCCTATAACACTAGGTTTTAATAGAGCAACCTTTATGTTTTAATATAGGACGCTATACTATAACACAATGTTTTAATATAGGAACCTATAACATATCATAGTGTTTTAATATAGGAACCTATAACATATCATAGTGTTTTAATATAGGAACCTATAACATATCATAGTGTTTTAATATAGGAACCTATAACATATCATAGTGTTTTAATATAGGAACCTATAACATATCATAGTGTTTTAATATAGGAACCTAAAATATATCATAGTCGTTTAATATATGAACCTATAATATATCACAATGTTTTAATATAGGAAACTATAAAATATCATAGTGTGTTAATATAGGAAGCTCTTCTTTAACACAATATTTTTATAGATGAGAATATGCTTTCACGCATTTTTCAACAGATGTAAAGATGTAAATGGCAAGTATTATTATAATAAATTATACTTATATTATTATTATTATTATTAGTATCATTATTATTATTATTATTATTATTATTATAAATTATACTTATATTAATATTATTATAAATTATACTTATATTATTATTATAAATTGTAACGGCACGACTGTAGTCCTTACCTGATCCATCATGACATCACCTTTTCCAGGAGTGGCCGCAGCAACGCCGCTAGCGTTAGCCCGCATGCTAGCATTAGCCCGCATGCTAGTGAAGCTCTGGTCAGCCGGTCCAGGCAGCCTCCACCCTGGTGGGACTCGGGACTCCGCGGGGGTCTGGGTGGAGAAACCGGCCCCCGGGGGCCCCAGGTGGGTGAGCTGGGGGAGGCGCAGGGGCTGTAGCCCCCCCTCGGGGGGGGTCCCGGGACGTGGGCAGAGTGTACGAGCCATAGCAGCGGTGGCCGTACAGGGGGCAGAGCCTGGGCGCGGGCGTGGGGCCGGGGGCCATGGTGGGGGGGCGGGGGGTGCGGCTCCAGCTGTACGTACGGGTCCCTGGGAGCGCTCTGCTGGGTGAACCATCTACACACACACACGGGGGGGGGGGGGGGGGGGGGGAGGGGTTAGCAGACACATATACACATAGACACACACACACAGGGGGGGAGGTAGACATATACACACATGGATACACACATAGACACACACTCATGTACTCTCTCTTGCCCCCTCTCTCTCGCTCCTTCCCCCTGCTCTCGCTCTCTCTGCCTCCCTCCTCCCTCCGCCCCCCCCCCCCCCCCCCCACCCCCCTTGCGATCCCTCTTCCCCTCACTCACATGTGCACATACACACACTAACACATGCACATACACGAACACACACACCATACACACACAATAGGGCCACAGCAGCTCACATGTGGGGGGTTCTTGTGCACGTGGGCGTGAACGTGCTGGCGCTCCGCTGCGTGCTCTGCAGAGCCACCATGTCAAACGCAGCCGTGTCCGCCTCGCCCCCCCCCCTCGTCGTCGTAGGGAGATGATGTTCTCCCTCAGGTCCTCATCCTCCTGCGGACACCGAGAGTCTGGCTTCTGACGCAGAGACATGGAGAGAGCACACACCACTATGGGGGAGGAGGGGGAGGGGGGAGAGAGGAGAAGCGAGGGAGAGACAGAGACAGAGAGAGGAAAAAACAGAACGAGGCTTAAAACAAAACAAGTTAAAAACATGTCAGCAGCAGCAGCAGCTCACTACAGACCGACTGCATCAAGAGACCAGATAGAGGAACAACACCCCCAGAACCCCCAAACCCCCCAGACCCTCAGGACCCCAGACCCCCAAGCATTTACCCAGCAGGGTGGTGGTATATGGGGTCTTACCCAGCAGGGTGGTGATGCAGGCCAGCAGGGCTAGCAGGGTGACCATGCTGAAGATGAGGGAGGTTGAAGGGGAGGGGAGGGGCAGACACACGGCGTGCCCCTCCCACTTCCTGTCTCTGCGGTGGCCGCGGTCCTCGGTGCGCATGCCTCCCTGCAGGCAGGGGCACACCGTGACGGTGACAGTGCCGGTGCTGGCCAGGCCGGATGCCAGGTCCCGCAGAACCACAGGAACATAGAGTGTGAGGAGAGAGGGGGAGGAGCCAGGGAGGGGCTTCAGAACCGACCGCACCACCAGGCTGGCCGTCACTCCTGAGGAGGTGCAGGAGAGGAAAACTGTGTGAGGTCATTTCTGGTACTCCTGGAAACTATTATCAGGATGGTGTCTGTTGGCTAGGATGCTATATCATATATCCTTGATACTGATCTAGGATGCTTCCTACAACCTTGATACCTATCTAGCAACTTTGAAAATGACCTTGATACCTATCTAGGGACAATCCATGCCTCTTATGACCTTGATACCTATCTAGCAACCTTCCTTATTAGGATGCTTCCTATGACCTCGATACCTATCCAGGAACCTTGCATACTTTGGAAGCAGGGCCTTATGTGATATCGTACACTGATTGTGGAACCATCCAATGTTTCTCCAAGTCAAGGAATGTAGCTGGAATGTTCCCTATGCTCATTACTGAAATGGTTCGGTCCGATGTGGTCATGTTTCCTAGGATTGCTGCCTACATAGGAAGCATCCTAAAACAGAACATGGGGGGAGAACATGGGGAATAACATGGAGAACATGGGGGAGAACATGATGCAGTACCTTCACCCTCCCTGATGCTAAGGTTCAGGGAGGCTCTGGACTCTGGAGGGATGCTGAAGTAGACTGGGGTGTCTGGTCCACCCTGGTCCCGGTCTATGGCTCTCAGGACCTGCACCACCTGCTTACACAGATCAGACCGGGTCAGACCTCAGACACAACTTTGAACGAGAATAATTTCTAAAACCTCTAGTCAATGAGAACAGTGTCTTGAACCACCTGGGACAGAGATGTGCCCCACAAAAAATGGTTTTGGCCGCCCGAGTGCTTCCCTTACGAAATCTGGCATTTAAATACAATGACTTCATTTTGTATTAAGTATTGATTCTCCGCTGCACTTTGTAGCGGCTGCGTGTCTGTTGTCTTGTCTTGTGTTCTTGTTGAAGCTTTTGGTGACAGAAGTACGTTGGCCCTGAGAGCTCAACACATTGCAACTTAAGAAAACACTTTATCATTTGGTGTAATGTGTTGTATTGTCTAGAATATGTTGTGTTGTCTGTATTGTGTTGTGTTGTCTGTATTGTGTTGTCTGTAAGATGTTTTCTTAATTTGCTTGTGTTTTGTCTATTCGAGTGTGTTTTCTTAAATTGCAGTGCGTTGAGATCTCAGGGCCACCGTAGTAAAGCAATGTTGTACAGCTACCATCACAGCTAGTGTTATCACAGTAGATAACAGAGTATGCTGAATGATGTAATGTGGAAACTTTAATACATGCCCGTCACTAATATTAAAGTTCCTCATTGGAAGGTTTTTGGGACAAAGAACAACTGTACAGTTCTGTGCAGGTTTGATTATAGATGAGATGACACATGTTTTATTGTAAATCAGATTAGATAGCAGAGTTTTTGTGAATGACCTTAACAGGGTCATGTCCTAATGGCTAGGATCTGACCGCCTCTGAGACGAACCGACCAGCGCCACATGAACGCTTCCGTTTTGTATCTTTTCCATTCATTTCATTATATTTCCCCCCATTTGCAGGGAGATGAAAGAGGGAGTGAGGCTGCGTGCGATGCGAGTGACAGAGTGTTGACGGGGGAGCAACCTGGCCGGGGGCGCTGGAGTCACACACGGACGTCGCGTACTGCCCTGTCGAGCTCTGGCGCGTTGTCGTTCTGGTCCAGCGTCTCTATGGCAACCACCACCCGTGTCACCAGGTTGGGGATGTCTGGAACGGGAAAAGAAGAAGGAAAATGTCTCTAATGTCCAAATGATCGTTGTGTTACGAGCCTTTCTATTACTGCTGTCAGCCTCTGGCTGGCGAGCTGAGCGATGGCTGTTGTGGTGGCAGTGTAGTGAGGCCCTGGAGAGGAGGGGAAGAGCAGCAGGTGTGTGGGGGGGGGACATACCTCTCTGGGTGGCGATGACAGTGATATTATGCCACTGCTCCTGCTCTCGGTCCAACTCTATCACGGTGGTGATGAAGCCGGTGTCAGAACCGATACGGAAGATCGCCTCGGGGGTCCGACTGGGGGATCGATAGAATACCTGACAGGGGAGGGAGGGGGGGGGGGGGGAGTGAGAGGGAGAGGGAAAGGGAGACAGATGCTAGAGTCAGTAGTAGAACTACCGGCAATGTGTACCTGTTGGATCGTTAGCAGTGTTAGTATACTATAGTATAATATACCCTGTTGCAAGTCATGTGTTTTCATGTTGTAAAAGTGTATGTACTTTTTGTTGCTGAGGTGTTTTTTTCCTGTTCCCACACTGTACTCCCATAGGGACATAGTCTGGGGGTTGCTTTTTTTTTCACCCTCCCCCTTCTCCTCATGCTGTATTTCTTTTCCCAAATGCTCTGTCTTAAATAACTCTGGTGCGGCGCTTGTGAGGCGCGCCGTGGAGATCACGTGCAGGAGAAGTTAGTGTGTGTATTGCCTGCATGGAGAAGACCAAACCAAATTCCTAGTATCTGTATACATGGCGGAATAAAGTTGAATTGAATTGAACTGAATAAGATGTGTACCTGCTAGGTCACCAAAATTAGCGTGTATATGCAGGTTTTTTAAAATGCAGGAAAACCCGCTAAAAAATAGGTGATCGACTCCTTTCCCATTGCCAGGTAGAGCGGGTATGCCTTTCTGTTTTGTTTTCTGGTGTGTCACGTCTCAACTCACGAACGTGGCGGAAAACAGGGTTAGTAAACAGTAGAAAACAGGGTTAGGTAAACAGTAGAAAACAGGGTTAGTAAACAGTAGAAAGCAGCATGGAGGAAAGTGAAAGTGTTACTGTGGTTACTGCTTTTTTATATACTGTTACTTATTCAGTTTTCTCTTTCAAACTTAGTGTCAACTAATTTGTAGCGATGTTCCAGCAATTTTGTGTGCACCAACGTCGGGAACTTCACGTCATAGCATAAGATAAGATAAGAAAAGCATCGCACCGGAAAAGGAGAGAAAATGAGCGTGTCCACCTGGGTTCTCATGTTTCTATCACACCGATCGGAGCTGGAGAGCCAATAACAACCATGGACTACTGCCAGAGTCATTTGTCCTTGGAATGAATGATGATGTAACCTTTCCCACTAAAGGACAACAGCCAGCATGTTAGGGGGTGTTAATGGTTTTTTTCTTACCAGTTGGATAGGGGTTTAAGATGAAACTTTAGTAGCATCAGGATAAGTCTACCTGCTAGGGCGTAAGGTCAGCATTAGAAGTCTACCTGCTAGGGCGTTAGTAGCAGAAGTCTACCTGATGTTGGCTCGTCTCTCTGTATCGGGGTCCACTGCCGAAACCCGGCCCACCGCGCACACCGGGGAGCTTTTCCGAAACGTCGAGGGGTACCGCGGCCTGGAGAACCGTGGAGGCTCGTCCGCGTCCAGGATCAGGACCCGGACCCCTGCCAGGTCTTTGAAGGGCCGTTCCTGAGGTAGCGTGGGTCCACCATAGGGTTGGACACCTCCACAGAGAAGGCGTAGGAGCTGCGGGTCTCATAGTCCAGCAGCTGACCATAGAGAGGGGAGAGAGGTGGGTTCAGGGCGGAGTGTTGGGTACATGGCACAGCGTACACTGCTGCCCCATGTAAACCTCACACAGGGCATCACATGAAGGACAAACCACCTGTTCAAACCTCACACAGAGCACCATGTGAAGCACAAACCTGTCCTGGCACCTGGTAACAGGTGAAGCACATCACAGTGCTTCATTCAAGACAGAAACATGGGAACAAATAGAATGTTTTGGATACTTTTTAACTCTCAAACAAAACTCTAAAACCTTGACTAGGTAGTAGTAGTAGTAGTAGTAGTAGTAGTAGTAGTAGTAGTAGTAGTAGTAGTAGTAGTAGTAGTATTATTATTTATTAGTAGTAGTAGTAGTAGCAGTAGAAGTAATGGCATGAACACCTGTGAGTCATTCTAGTCCACAGCTAGTACAGTTCCAAGTAATGGCATTGTTTAATATCAAACAGGAATATGTTTGGATCAACCAGGGCTGTAACCGTCCTTGTGAAAAGAGTATCTTGTGACAGGGATGAACAGCGGCTATATGCTCTGTTAGTCTTGTTCTCCCACTCACTCATTCTGTTTTCAGTTTGCTGCACATCTTTTTCTCTGAGTTCCTCTCGTTCTGG